>CAUYRH010044767.1:0-110989 GCA_963574655.1 Perodicticus potto
GGCTTAAGTGATTCTCTTGCCTCAGCCTCCCAAGTAGCTGGGACTACAGGCACCCGACACAACGCCCGGCTATTTTTTTTTGTTGAAGTTTGGCCGGGGCAGGGTTCTAACCCACCACTCCCGGAATATGGGGCTGGCGCCCCACCCACTGAGCCACAGGCACTGTCCCCACTTGCTCAATTTTAAGGAAGATAGACTAGCTAACAATAAACTGGCGTTTCACGAGCATCAGCTGAGTGCCAGACCATGTGCTCTGCCAGACTTGTTACACAGGGCATCACTGCAGCAATGTTAAGGAACATCATTAGCCCCAATAAAATTAAAAAAAGAAAGTTTCAAAATGAATTCATACATAAGTCAAAATACTGAAAATAGTACAGAAGACCATAAAATGAAAGTAAAAGTCCACTCACTCCCCCTCCCAGAACAATATTTATAGTTCCATTCCTTCGGTGGCTCTCTCTGTATCTAATAGATGTTATCGTTTTATGGGTGAGAGGAAGGAGGCTTACCATCAAGATAACAAGCCATGGCTAACCATCTCTAGGCGCAGCATTCTCATTATTCTATATTAGCCAAGGTGGACAGGGAGGAAAAAGTGAGTGAGGCTACAGAAAACCAGAAGGGTCAGGTCACTTGTGAGATCACCCCCTCTTTTCCTCTGCTTCTCCAGCCCCTGCCAAGCTCCTGAGACCACAGGCTCCCTCTGTGCATATAATCTGATGACCATCTGCGGCAGCTGCATTCCTCTAGACCTTGGTAAAACTGGACAGGCACCTCTCTGCATGTCCTGTCACCCAGCACCCCGGTGCCACCTCCACTCTGCACTCGGTCTGGTGCTAAGGCAAGTCTCTTGAGCTTTCGATTCCCCTGCCTAGTTCTACAATGAGAGACAGGTAAAGGACTGTGTGAATTTGAAATCTCTCCAAGTACACAAAGAAGCTGTTTTTCAAAGACTTGCATAGGAAGGAGCATGGGGGCCTTCAATTTGGAACAGTGGTGTTTTAGGGTACTTTGCAAAAGGGTATGATTTTGGCATTTGAGAATTGGCATTGTATGAGTACGTGTGACAATAAGGGCAGGGTTAGGAGTGTATCTTAAAATGGAAGAGGATGCTCATTTATCTGCCAAAGTTGGGAGCACTGAGTCTTTGGAACTGGGAGACTTTGGCCAGTGTGGCATGGCTTTCTTTCTGCTGGAGATCCAAGTTGGTGAGGACACAGGAGTCAGTTATCTTGGTGCGTGGCAGGTGGGTGAGAGTAGCAGATGTGTGGGTGACAGGAGGCTGCAGCCTGTCCTTTGGGGTAGCCACCACCAAAGACTGTCCTTAGACTGTTCAGGGGCAGACAGAAGGGGGTGAGGGATGTGTGCTGGCTGGCGTGAGCTTCCCAGAGCTGGCTATTTGATTTGTTTGTTATTATCTTCATGAGAGGAAAGGGGAGGGATGTTAGAAAATGAATGTGACAATCTTTCCAAGAAGCCTGTTCTGTTCTCCGGGTTCTTCATTCTGGAAGAATCACTAGAGAATTTCGGGTCTTCCAAGTGAGAGCACATGATAGGCCAGAGCCTCCTGGCCTTTGCAGAGGAGCAGCTGCTTCAGAGGGGCGGGTGCCTCTGAACCGCCTAGGACCTGTACCACTGCCTCCAGCCGGTCAGAGATGGTGGGGAAGGGGAGTCTGAGCACCAGGGCGGAGGTGGAATGTGGCTTTAAGATGATGACGGGGGCTTGGGAGTGGGCTGGTTCCAATGAAAAACTGTGAAAGGAGGAAAGTCAGATTTTTCTTGAAGGCCCAGCAAGCTTCAGCGCCCGCCTTCAACGCCGGCCAGGACAAAGGCTGTTGCGCCCCCTGGTGTCCGACTGGCCGCCGGTGCCAGCAAGCTGCGGTGGAGAACCGCAGGCCGCCAGACCCAGGGGCCAGCTGAAGGAGTGCACGGGTCAGATCGCTTTTCTCCTGTTTACTAAGGGAGCTAAAGTTGAACTAGCCTTTGCTTTCTCAGCTCTGGAGTCTAAATAGAGACTCTGATGTCAGGAGAGTGGGATTTTGTCTTGTTCCATGCAATTTACACAGACAGGAAAATGCTTGTTTAGAAGTTGTTTGGTGGGGTGAGAAGTACACTGGCCTGAAGGAAAAGACCTGCATATTCCTGGTGGAGTGCTGGTCCCGGGTAAATCATTTAAAACTCCCTTACCTCTTAAAACTTAAGAGGTTAGAGTAAGCTGTTTTAGTTTTTTTTCCAAACTCTTTTCTTCTTCTTCTTCTTCTCCTTTTTTTTTTTAGTTGCAGTTTGCCCGGGCCAGGTTCGAACCTGCCATCCTCCATACATGGGGGCCGGCGCCCTGCCCACTGAGCCACAGGCACTACTCCTTTTCCAAACTCTTAATATTGATTGACATTTGCAAATCTGACATTATTTTTTCTATTTGTATGCTGCTGAAAATGTTATAGGTTTCAGCATCATGAGTGCCCTAATTCTGAGTGGAGATTTTAGTGCCTCCTTTTCTTTTAAAAATGCAAAGTATGCCTCTTTTCAATACAGAAATCTCCTAGGTACTCCCCCCGACCCCCAGCCTATAAAGAGCTGCAGAGTGAGCAGGACTTCAGTCTCTGCTCTGCTTCTTTTAAAAATGTATTAAAGTATTGTGCTGGAAATTCTGCTACTAAGTGTTACATGTGGTAGGTGTGAATATGTGCTTCAGTGGTTCCAGGCACAAGACCAAAAACTTCTCCAGAATTAGCGGAATTTTCAGCTATAATCTGGCTAACATTTCTCTACAAATAGGTACAAAGACCAATTTGGGAGTACATTCTCTCTAAAGGGCTATATAGTTGGATTTCCATTGAAATTTTGGGGCTGTCCCTTGTACAAGCAGGTGATCTTTAAGTAGGATCAGCCCTGAGAGTTTTTCACTCCTAAAGCCTGCAAGTCTAGTCTCTGAGGTAAGTAGTCAGGTACACATGGCAATTTTTCCCTTCTGCATTGCCCTTAACCTGTCATCTCTGTGGAATGGATACTGGTTTTTTGTTTGCTTGTTTTAGGAAACTGATGATTGTCTTGTACAGAGTCACTTGAGCAGCAACCATAGCTTTGCAGGTATGGAGGGAGTGTGTAGCCTGGACTAGACAGTGTCACTTTTCCCATATCCATCAGGGAGGAGCAGGTCCCTGTCTAAATGAGAGAAGTGAGCCAGAAGGAAAAACAGGAGCAGAAATGAGATGACCCATGGCAATGGACCCCTGTCCCAGAAGATGGAGACGCGTGTACGTGTGTTAGGGAGTAGAGCTAGTGCAGTGATTTGGAGCACTACGCCCCCCCCCCCCAGGAAATAGCCGTATTAGGAGCTGAACTGCATCCTTCCAAAATTCATGCATTGAAGCTCTAACTCCCCACACCTCTGAATGAGACTGTATTTGGAGATGGGGTCGCTTATGTTGCAACACGGTGGGCCCCAATCTAATCTGACTGGCAAGTCCTTATACGAGAGGTTAGGACACAGACATGGAAGAAGGGAGACCATATGAAGACACGGAGAGAAGGCAGCTATCTCCAAGCCAAGGAAAGAGGCCCCAGAAGAAACCATCCCTACTGACACTTGATCCCAGACTTGTACCTCCCAAATCGTGAGAAAATAAATTTCTGTTGTTTTAGCCCCCCAGTCTGTGCTATTTTGTTATGGCAGCCCCAGAAAACTAATGCAAGCTACTACCTGGCACCGACTAGTTAAATGCTGCCATTTAGACAAGTAGACCCAGGGCTGCCAAATCTTCTAGTTCAAGAGTCTTTTGCTTTTTACATGTTAGCAACAGGGCTGCCTCCATGAGTGTGCAACCTGTGTGGTCACACAGGACCTGCACCGAGGAAAGCCCCATATTTATTCTAAGGCCCCACTGTCACTATCTTGAAGTGCTTACATTTTCAACAAGAGGCCCACATTTCCATGGTACAATGGCCCATCACAAACTATGAAGCCAGCCCTGACTGACAACTGATACAAATTAGAAATAATGTACATGTTCAGATTATGGAGCCCCAAACAAAATACCTCTGAGGCTGGAGGCAGCATGAGATACTGGCACAAATATTTTGTTGCCAACTGGATTAAGAATTCTTATTCCCAGCTCGGCGCCTGTGGCTCAATGGGCTAAGGCGCCAGCCACGTACATCTGAGCTGGTGGGTTCGAATCCAGCCCGGGCCCACCAAACAATGACAGCTGCAACCAAAAAATGGCTGGGCTTTGTGGCGGGCGCCTGTAGTCCCAGCTACTTGGGAAGCGGAGGCAAGAGACTCGCTTGAGCCCGGGAATTGGAGGTTGCTGTGAGCTGTGATGCCACAGCACTCTATCTAGGGTGACAGCTTGAGGCTCTGTCTCAAAAAAAGATTTCTTATTCCCTTTACCACTGGGCAGGAACTTATGGATCCCAAAGGTTTTACAGGGGACAGGAAGAAAAGCACAGATATTCCCCAGATGTGGTTCTCTGAGATGTCACATGAGCTAGTGGGGCCTTGACCAAGGTTTTCTTTTTTTCAGAGATGGGCATTGAGAACTTCATAACAAGAATATTGGAGGAAAAACCCAGCATAAGGAACTACTTTGTTGAGAGCTGGGTTCAGCCCTGCATGTGGCTGATGCTGGAAGCTCTCTCAGGCTCATCCACCCAGGCCCTGAGTTGGGCTTTGGGAAACTGGAGCTGAGTATGCTACCCAGTGTGACCCTGGTGGCCCCCAGGGGCAGTGCAGACCCATGTAAAAACAACACAGAGACACAGCAAGAAAGAACAGAGAGTGGGGACTGACTACAAGTGACTTGAGTTTTCTGTCTGGACTTAATGAACAGGAATCCTTCTCCTTCGCACTGAGCCAGTCCTAGGATTCTTAAGGTCCTCAGGTGAGATGAGTTAGGAGGGCTTAGCTGGAGAGTAAAACTGGACCGTCTGGGTGCCTGTGGCTCATTGAGTAGGGCGCCAGCCCCATATACCGAAGGTGGCGGGTTCAAACCTGGCCTCGGCCAAACTGCAAAACAGAAAAATAGCCGGGCCTTGTAGCGGGTGCCTGTAGTCCCAACTACTTGGGAGGCTGAGGCAAGAGAATCACCTAAGCCCCGGAGTTGGAGGTTGCTGTGAGCTGTGTGATGCACTCTACTGAGGGCGATAAAGTCAGACTCTGTCTCTACAAAAACAAAACAAAACAAAACAAAAACAACTGGACAGTCTGTCTGAGGGTCTGGGCAGTCCCAAACACTTAATTTTAAATAAGTGATATAGTTTAATTTTATGGTGCATGCCATATGAGTTGATTCTAATTTTGAAGGGAAACTTTTGCTCTTGGTAAAAGGAATGTCAGTCATCAGTGAGTAGTCATGGCGATATTGGGGGGGATCCTGTTTTTAAGGATATGCAATGATTTATAGAAGCTCACTGAAAATATTACAGTGGAATGTTTGGCCAGGAGGTCTGGTTTTCTAATTCTATTTCTGCTCAGTATTGGCTAACTGGAGAGTGTAAATTTTAAAAGAAGTCACTTCTTACACATATTATACAAACTCCCTTAGGGGAATGAGTGAAAGACTGTTTGAGACACTCTGAATTTCTTGGAAGAAAGTTGCTATATAAATTAATATAGGGCCCTCTTTTTCATTGCAGGTCTTCAAGACACACCAAAGAACTCCCCCAAGTCACGCAGGGGCGAAAATGAACTTCTCCACTGGCCTCTACCAGGGACGCTAATTTTTTCCCCTTCTTTCTCAAAAGTTTTCCAAGTCCCGTGACTCTGATTTGCAGGTCAGAAACGAGAGTTTTCTTTTTATTTTTCTGTATATTTTGCCTCTGGAGAGTCTCTGAAGGAACTCTGTGATGGGCTGATTACTGTAAGGCTTTTGTGACCAAGGCGCTGGAGAGGGAATTGAGCCACCTGTAGGCAGCGATCTGAGAGCCCCGAGTCAGCGGCTACTTTCTCCCAGCAGGCAGCTCCAAGAAACAGCAGAGTTGTAAAGTCTGAAATTCCACACGAGGTATTTCTGAGTTATATCATAAATTACAATTTCTTTAATCGTGTGGAAATAAGAAGGCTTGCTAAAAATTTTAACTCAAACACCGTTGGTTTAAGGGAAATGGAAACTTAAGCCCACACAGAACTGGCACATGAATGTTCAAAACAGCCTTTTCATAATAGCCAAAAAGGAAAAGCAACCCCAGTATCTATCAGCTAAAGAACAGATAAACAGAACATATCCATATGACGAAGAGATGAAGTATTGATACATGCAACCACATAGATAAATCTTAAAAATCATGCTAAGTAAAAGCCGTCACCAAGGAGCACACATTGTCTGATTCCATTTATATGAACTTCCTAGAATAGGTACAGAAACTCAATTAGAGGATGGCTAGGGCTTGGAGACAGGTGGGAAGATTGGGGGATGACAGCAAAGTTGTGCAGAGTTTCTTTTGGGGGTGATGAAAATGTTCTAAAATTAACTGTGGTGATGATTACACAACTTGGTGATTGTATTACAAATAGGTAAATTGCATGGTGTGCAAATTATATTGCAATCAAGCTATTAAAACTTTTTGAAAATTAATATTTTTTAAAGAGACCAGTGGTTTATCTCTCTTTTTCTGTACCTAGACACTCGGGGATAAGTGTGTCTAGGCTGAAAAACAGATTTTATGAGCTCCCTGAAATGAGAATGTGAAAAATAGTGATTCTTCCGTAGGTGGAGAGAATCTGATTCACAGGGTCATGCATATCCACAATACTCCTGCCTGTAACTCTTTTGAACTTTGCTGAAATTTGTTTTCCTTAGCCTGAAATCATTAAAAAATGTTTAAACCATGATACCGAGGTGGATTTGCTGTTTTTGTCGTCCTAATATTCCTTTCCATTTCATCGGGGTAATAGTATCCCAATTTTCTCTTAAGAAACCACACACCCTGTTTTCAGTTCATGTGGTTTAGATATTACTGACTTTACCCCGAAGGCTCTAGGATTCAGGCCTCTTCATCGGCATATTCTGTCCAGTGGTGTGTTAGAGCCAGCTCATACAAGCTCATCCAAACCAACTGGAAAATGTTCAGAAATTTTGTGAGTCTGTGAGTTTTTAAACTCATCACTATTAAAATTCAAGGCATATAAACTTTATCGTTAAATAAAGTATATTAAAAATAAAGGAAACAATACTCAAACCTTGTCACTTCCCACTCACATGCCTACATTTTACCATTATCCGTGCTGTTAGGGTTACTTCCATCCGTTGTGCCTGTTCAGTGAAAATACCATGTAACAGTCTGCCGCTGTTCATCTCTTCCCAGTTCCATATTCAATGACTTCTTTTTGATAGTTTGAAATTGGCCATGGTGGAAGTATTTACCGAATAAGGCAAATGCTATATCTACCCTTTCCTGCCAAGGAAATTGTTAAATATTTGCTAGCTGCTGGGGGTTGAATGGTGGGCCCCCCCCCAAAAGATATGTATGTCCGGGTCCTAATTCCTGGAACGCATGGATGTAACCTTACTTGGAAAAAGGTTACAGCAGCTGTCATTAGGTTCAGGATCTTAAGATGAGATCTTCCTGGATTATCCCCAGGGGCCCTGAACACAATCATGTGTGTCCTTATAAAATGGAGGCTGAGAGCAACTAGACCCAGGCCCACGAAGGAGCTGGGAGCACAGGTGAGCACAGAGGCAGAGTGGAGAGTTGTGCTCACCAACCAGGAAATGCCAGTAGGCACCAGAACCTGGAGGAGATAAGAAACAGACTCTCCCCTAGAGCTTTTCGGGGTAGCGGCCCTGTTGACTCCTTGATTTTGGACCTGTGTCCTCCAGCGATGTGGGAGAATACATTTCTGTTGTTTTAATTCATTCAGTTTTTTGGTAATTTGTTATCGCAGTGACAGGGAACGAATCCACCAGCACACCACTGTAGCACTACTGTAAGGCTCAGGCACGGAGCCTGACCTGGGCCAATAGGAAGTCAGAGGCCCTGGCGACTGAACAGTCTCCCTCGGCCTGGGATTCCGAGGGGGTCCTTGCTTGCCACTTTATTTGCCTAAGAATGAAAAGAGCGCAGAAAGTGGTAAAGTTGGGATCTGAAGAAGGACATTCCAGTGAATGTTATTTGAGGGACCACATTTATTCTACCACTGGAATGTTTTCATTACGTGAACAAATTAAATTCTTTGCTTTCTAAACCAAGTTCCTAACCATAGACATGTTAATTTGCAGAGAACACTTGGAAGTGCATTAGCACAGAGGATGTAAATACATACAATTGCTATCCGCGGGCCAGTTACTATTTAAGTGAGGCATGAGTAATAAAGACAATCAGGAAAGTACATGTCAAGCAGTGAACAGTCTGAGCTCTACCTGAATTCACTCACGTTCATTTGTCCCACAAACACTTACTTAGCTCCACCCTATCTGAGGCATTCTGTTCAGGACAAATATCCATCCATCTCAGAGCTTACAATTTATTTGCCGGTAAGAGAGTTTAGCATAACCCACGTTATTGAGGTCACTTGCAGTATCAACTTTTCAATGTATAGTCCATAATTTTCTGGACAGTTTAAATTCACCTAATTTTATAATTTTTGCTAAAAAGAATTTGTTTAATGCATAATTAAAATAATTTAAATTCTTTGTAAGATTACGTTTAAGTACATCTACAAATCACTTAGCAAATCGAATGTTTTGGATTGGAAAAATATTCTTGATTTTCAATGACATTGTACCTTTGGTGATTTTGTACCTTTCAGTAATTTTTTATTTGTTAGTATAGATGAGTACATTTCTGAAAAGAGTAGGTCACAGAAAATCCCCAGGATAGACATAATGTATTGAACTATTTTGATTTTATTTTTATTTTTTTTGAGACAGGGTCTTGCTTTGTCTCTCAGGCTAGAGTGCAGTGACATCGTCACAGCTCACAGCAACCTCAAAACTCACAGGCTTATCGTTCCAAGTAGTTAAAACTACTACTGGCACATGCCACCATGCCTGGCTAACATTTCTCTCTTTTTCTTTTTCTTTTTTTTTTTTTTTTTTTTTTTAGAGACAGGGTCTATGTTGCCCTCAGTAGAGTGCCTTAGTGTCACAGCTCACAGCAACCTCAAACTCTTGGGCTTAAGTGATTCTCTAGCCTCAGCCCCCCGAGAATAGGTGCCCACCACAATTCCCAGCTATTTTTTAGAGATGGGGTCTCACTCTTGCTAAGGCTGGTCTCCAACCTGTGAGCTCAGGCAATCTTCCCATGTCAGCCTCCCAAGTGCTGGGACTATAGGCATGAGCTACTGCGCCCAGCCCTAGTCAAATTTTTAATCTAATTGAGTTCAGGTAATTTTAACTCAGGTAACATTTATTGTCAGTTTTTTGATAATTGATTAGCTAGGATTCTATCTTTCAGAATTAAAAAAAAAAAAAAAGGCTTTTGAGGATTGCTTGGTGCAAGAGAGCCCATCACTAATTCTGATGATGTCACTGGCATCAGTAAGCTAACACCTCGTTTTCTTGATTTAAAACGGAAACTGACTTAAACTGTTAAGTATTCCAATGTTGCATTATCCTTTAGCATGTTTGTATTTGCTAGTAGCATTACTTATCAAAAAGAAAATTATTTTGACTACTCGCAAGAACAGCAAGCAAACCACACACACAGACACACACATTAGCCACGTAAATTGTTTTACTAATGACACAGCGTATGTTAATCAAACAACAGTATTAACTCAAGTGGATCTTCGGTAGACTAGAAAAACCCTCCTCTACAAAACAGTAGCCACCAAAATCTGTTGGTGATTAGGATTATTAAGTATAACATTAAAGGAAAACATGAGAAACTAAAAGCTTAGTTTTTTATTGTTTTTTTTTTTTTATTGTTGGGGATTCATTGAGGGTATAAAGAACCAGGTTATACTAATTGCGATTGTCAGGCCAAGTCCCTCTTATAATTGTGCCCCACCTCCAAGAGGTGTAAAAGCTTAGTTTTAAGATTTTCTATAGCCACACAATAACCTAAGATAAAAATTGGGAGCATATCAGTTTTAACAATGGCAGAGGTAAACAGACTTCAAGTGTTTACAGGAAAGGCAAGAAAGCTACTTTTTTACTATTAATAAAGGCATCTTTAACTGTTACTCATTCTTGATAATGCTGGCTAAGGAGAACTCCTGCAAGTTTGCTTTTTTTCCTACAGCTAAAAAGACACTCAACACTACAGTTGAAACAGAAGGAACTAGAAACAAAAGCAGTTCTCAGATGGCAACATTATGCTAGAGATACAAGGGTTTCTTTAAACTAACTTGTTTTCTTCATGTGGAAATCACAGATAGATACCTAAGTGAACTGATATATTTAAGTAGTTATGTGGCTCCAACTCTAAAATGCCTTAAAAAAAACCCCAAACACCTCAACATTTTCCCAGGAACTGGAGGAAAAGAAAAGCCTTCTAAGATTTAGGCTCTCCAGACATTTCAAAGCTAGACAAAGGCTTGGAATGACTACATTGGTGAACCATCCTGCCTTGGACTCCAATCAAGATTGACTACCTAATTTATCTTTCCCAACTCTTGACTGTCATAGTTTTATGAGGATCAAGAACTGGGTGTCTGCCATTGTCAACAAATAGAGCTTCCCCAGAGCATTCCCATCCCCAGAAACTCAGGTATGCCCCAAACAGCTAAGATCACAGTCTCCCAAGGCTCAGGATGCCACCTCTAGCTTTCACCACAGTGGCACGGAAATTCTGCTCTGGCACAATCATTCTTACAGAAAAAGAAGTGTACCTATTATATCCAAGAACTGTGCATCAGAGCAAGGAGGATTTGCTGAGATGCTAATGAAGAGTAGCTTCAGAGCTTCTCTTTCTTAGCAGACTCCTTCCAAAATCCCATACCTAATACTATATTTGTAATTTTGCATTCTTTTTTATTAAGTGTCCATTTAATTATAAAAGCTAGAGATTCCCCGAAGTGGTAATCTCCTATAGAAATTTTAGCTTAATATAAGTATAAAAAGTAAGCACAAATTCTTCATGTTTTATGGACACCCAACTATTCCTAACAAGTCCCCATTTGGGCTGAGACTACTCAGTGTGAGTTTCTGATTGACAGTTATCCTTTTTTAACTGCAGAGGGGTTCAAAATCTGGCTGCAGTTTATTAGTCTTCGCTCCTCCTTGATTGAAAGAACACTCTATTATGGAGTGTTATTATAATGGCTTAGAGATTCTAATGGCCAGAAGAATTTCCTGGCATGGTCCTCCTTTTAATTGAGTGGCATCACTTTTCCAATGTCACCAAAGTTTTGTTTTATAACAAAGTTGTTGGATTCGGACTGGGCTTCTACACTTTCCCTAAGAGGGCTCTCAAAGGACTAAATCGGAGAAACATTTATTTTTCTGATTACAGAAGTAACGGCATATACATACACATATAAATGCACACACATAAATAACTTGAAACATCATAATATACAGCATAGCAAGTGGAAATCTTCCATAATCCCACACTGCTGAGAAAGGCAGTTAACATTTTTTAAGGCATATATTAACATTTCATTTATTATTTTGCAAAAAAAGAGGTGGATTATACTCTCAACTCAAACGTGTGCTGTTTTCCATCTAGCAACATGTCTTCAACATCTTTCCATGTCAGTCTTTAAAAAGTGATCTTTTAAATCTTCTTTTTAATGGCTCCACGGCATTGTACTGTTTGGCTGAACCATACTTTCCTTAACCAATTGCCTGTTAATGCACTTTTGGGTTCTTTCCAATTTTCCCTGTAACAAATATTCTTGCAAACATCATTTTACACTTAAACATCTTTGGGGTAGCAATAGGAGCGTTGCTCTGTGATGAATTCCCATAAGGGGAATTATTATTTGGTCAAAGGTTATGAGCCTTTCATTTTTATAGCTATTGCCAAATTTCCCTCCCATAATCTTATACCCATTTTTACTTCCAGATATACTGTAAGAAAGAGCCTATTTCCCTGCCTTCTAAACAGCATGAACATCATGCAATTTGGGAATGTCTGATGTGAGTTAGGAGTTAAGAGGTTCAACCTGTGGAGACCTTTCTCCTTTGAAAAACAGTAACAAAGAGATCAACTGTCCCTCACTTTTCCTGATAAACTCTCTGCTCTGGGTGAACCAACTGCCCAGACAGACATATAGTTAATTCACGAAGTAAAAATCCTAATATCACTTGCAGCCATCTAGATTTATTGGAGACAGTTTTCAGCGAATGTGTAAGAAAATAGGTTAGTGATAGAATACTTAATAACTTAATCATTAAAGAAATAAAAATTGGTTCTGACTATTTAGCACTGCTGTTTTAATATAAACAATACATTTAAGCTTATAGCATTAGAATGTTTACATCTGTGCAATTCTTTCATTCCATTTCTGCATTTATTATTGGATGAAAGTAGTTTGGAAAATTTATTTTTTATAGGTGTATGAAAAGTGACCCTGGGGGTGGTGCCTGTGGCTCAAAGGAGTAGGGTGCCAGCCCCATATGCTGGAGGTGGCAAGTTCAAACCCAGCCCCGGCCAAAAACTGCAACAACAACAACAAAAAAAAGTGAACCTGAGCCTGCCTTTTAAGGAAGAACAAGATTTGCCAACATCCAGTCTCCAGAATTAGAATTATTGGGCATTAGACTGAAAATAAATTTTAGAGGTTATCCAGCTGAAAGATTATCAAACTCTGCTCTACAAAGCCTTAGGATTGCTTCGAGGAGATGGGAAGTCGATAGAGGAACAGGACAGCAGGGTTGATAAATGGTTCTTGATATCCCAGCCTAAATTCCACCAAGGCAGCCCCACTTTGATCCATTTCATATAAGGGGTTATATATTGTGTATCTGGAACAAGTTCATTTCTCATTTTCCTTGAGTATAAAATAGACTTAAAAAGTACCTCTTTTTGAGTCGTGAAGATAAAATCAAATAATACCATACATGTAAAGTGCTTAGCCCAGTGCCCTTAGCATATACCAAAGACTCAGTGAATATTTGCTTTTTTTTTTTTTTTAGAGACAGAGTCTCACTTTATCACCTTTGGTAGAGTGCCATGGCGTCACAGCTCACAGCAACCGCCAACTCCTGGGCTTAGGTGATTCTCTTGCCTCAGCCTCCGAAGTAGCTGGGACTACAGGTGCCCACCACAATGCCTGGCTATTTTTTGTTGTAGTTTGGCTGGGGCTGGGTTCGGTATATGGGGCTGGCATCCTACCCACTGAGCTACAGGCGCCACCCAATATTTGCTATTTTATTTAAGATTTTGCTTTGAAACAGGATTCTGCTGCTAAAAAAATAAGTTTCAAAATCACCAATTTATTTTTGTCATCTCTAAAATAAGGTGATTACTTCAGATGGAGTGGCTTTAAGATTTACCTCCTGCTTCCCAATCCAAGATCATTCTTCTCATCCTCAGACCCCAGTATAATTTTGTAGACACTGCTGATGGCTCTGAGGATAATGTGTCCTCCTACACACCAGGGGGCTCTACTTGCCACCAAGTGTGGCCAGACCTGGCCATACTCTCTGTGTTCCTATTGATCTGGAGAGGAAATAAGGTCGTACAAAAGTTTCCCCCATTCTGTGGGATAGGGTCTTTGGCAGGTTGACTATGAGAACTGAACATGAAAGTTGGAATATCTTAGGAATATTTTACCTAGTGGCCATCTTTCCCATGATTATATGGACATTTCTGCCTTCTAAGATCGGCTGAATTTTTTATTCTTGGCCAGAATTTTTGTTTTTTTACAGGAAGAATTCTAACGAGTATACTACATTCTTCTCTATCCTTTTCTTAGAAAAGCTTGCCTTAGTGTAGGGAACGTTTTTAAGTTTTTAAGAATTATAGACACGAGGCAGGAGCGAGAGAGAACATTTTCCTTTTTGACTATCTAACATGAATCCAAAAACTGTGGACTAGGACCCAAACCTCCCAAACTGTATATCTTTTCTACTCAGAAACTGCTTCCATGCCAGTTCCTGGTGATGCCTGAGAGCCAGACACGGGTTTAGGGAACGGCTTCTCTATGTCAGGGCCATTCAGGATCTGTAGCAGGCTTAGGAACAAGTAGACATAAAAGCTGTAGAATTAAGGGCTGAAAACAGCATTTAATGAAACTCCTCCCTCCAGACGCTCTTGATCAAAGTCTACCCTTGCACTAAGACAATCGATCTATAGTTGCATACATAAAATTTTGGCAACACTCTGTCCTCATTGCTTTCAACAGAGCTTCAGACCCTTGATTCTGGGCATTGTCCCAGAAGTGAGATCCAGTTGCATTACGTACACCAGAAGACACACCACCACAGCCGAGGCCTCTGCAACCACTTTCTTTTAACCTCGCGTCTGTGAAAAATTACTTTCCAAAAAAATAAGTGAAACCCGATGTCTTCTCCGGGTGGTTATTTTTGCGCCTATGAAGTCAATAAAACTCTCCAGATTTATTAGACAGGCCTGCCACAGAAGACAAGACCACTTCCTATCCCCTAGCGGATATGTGTTTCTTTCCTTTTTGTAACCTTCTGACCACAGATTTTAATTTTATTCATTTATTTTATTTTTCCCAAAAAATTTGTCAGAGTCCTCTAAGATAAAGAACTTGGCCTGCACTAAAATTCCAATCCTTTGCATCCAAGAGTGATAAAACCAACACATTACAGGCTCCTCCAGCTCTTCTCCTTTAAATCTCATATTTTCTTCACAGCAGATTCAGTAAGGAGTTTTGGCTGTCTCACCTTCCATCGCCCTGTACGCTAAATGTAACACTTATCAGTAAATTATACTCCTGTGAGAGTCCACTGAGCATGGAGTGGTGATCATGATAATGACAGTCGATTCCACTATATTCAAGGCTGCAGTATTTTCTGGCCTATACTCTACGCCAGAGCTCTACTGGGGATGGAGGTGCAAAGGTGTGGAGGACACTGACTCTGCTTTCTATCAAGGAGCTTAGAGTCTACTAGGGGGAAGCACGTTAACAAGTACAAGTCATCTGTATGACAGTTCCATAACAAACACAGAGCCTTGTGGGCTACAAGGACTAGAACATGGAGAGGCCGTGGGGGCTTCTCAGAGGCACTGACTTGAGCAATGTGTTTGAAGATGAACAGGAGCTCAACAGGTGAACTTGGGGAAGGGCATTCAGTTAGACAGACTGGCAAGTGCAGAGGATCAGAGATGCGAAACGGCCTGGCACATTTGGGCCTAAGAAGTTGAGAACCAGGGATAAAGGTCAAAATGTCTTCAGCAATTTGTTTTCATACATGAACGTTGGTGTGCATTTTGTAGATGATGAGGAAAATGCTGAAGGGAGATACTCCTTGGAGCAATTGTGGTATCATTGTCAAAGGAAGGAGGACAAGTGGCTGAGTGCGATCCTAGGGGAAATGAAGAGAGCTTGACCTAGGCCTCTGCGGTGGGAAGAGAGAAGAAGGTTCAAGGTGATAGCCAAGAAGCAAACCTAAAACACAGAACTGTGGTGATGATTCCCACCCCAGAGTGACTTTTAAGAAGTTGTATTCTATTATTTAAGCTTTTTTTGGAGACAGAGTCTCATTATGTTGCCCTTGGCAGAGTACCATGGCATCACAGCTCACAGCAACCTCCAACTCTTGGGCTTCAGCAGTTCTCTTGGCTTCAGCCTCTCAGGTAGCTGGGACTTCAGGTGCCCACCACAGTGCCTGGCTATTTTTTGGTTGCAGTTGTCATTGTTTAGCAGGCCCGGGCTGGGCTCGAACCCACCAGCTTTGGTATATGTGGCCAGTGTCCTACTCGCTGAGCTACAAGTGCCAAGCCTAAGAATTCCTCTTTCTTTTTCTTAGAGACAGAGTCTCACTTTGTCACCCTCAGTACTGTGCTGTGACATCACAGCTCACAGCAACCTCCAGCTCTTGCCTCAGCCTCCTGAGTAGCTAGGACTACAGGCGTCTGCCACAATGCCCAGCTATTTTTTTGTTGCAATTTGGCTGGGATCAGGTTTGAACCCACCACCCTGGGTATATGGGGCCGGCACCCTACTCACTGAGCCACAGGTGCCACCCAAGAATTCTTTTAATTCTCAATTATTGATGCATTGAAATTTTTTCACCACCTACTTCTAAAAGTGATTGGAAGCAGGAAAGAAATTCTGTAGGAAAGAAATCCAGAGCCCCCATGCATGGCTGTGCAACTTGCACAACTCCTTGGAATGGTGCCATATGTCAACCTTGGCCATCTATGAACTGATAAAGAGCATTTCTAGTTCATTATCCCTGATTCAATCATTTTGAATATCATTTAAAGAGATTCATGATAGTGCTATCTTAACCAACTTCAGTTTTGATTATCTCCATCCCCCCCTGTTTTTTATTGAGACAGAGTTTCATTATGTCACCCTCGGTAGAGTGCTATGGTGTCACAGCTCACAGCAACCTCAAACTCTTGGGCTTAAGCGATTCTCTTGCCTCAGCCTCCCAAGAAACTAGGACTACAGGCATCCACCACAATGCCCGGCTGCTTTTTTTTTTGTTGTTGTTGTTACAGTTGTCATTGTTGTTTAGCTGGCCAGGCTGGGTTCAAACCCACCAGCCTCAGTGCATGTGGCTGGCACCGCAACCACTGTGCTATGGGCACTGAGCCTATCCTCATGTTAATGTGCCATATTACGTCAATTGAACTGGTGTCTTTCTTGAATAATCACTTCTATCCACTAAGTCCTTATGCCCATAGCTTATTTGGTTTGGGTGAAGGAAAGGAGATGTAGTACAGCATCTGGGAAGTGACATAACCCTGTTTCTTCCCTCCAAACATGGGCAAGTCACCTAAGCTTAGTTTCTGCTATTGTATAGTGGGGCAACATCAATGTCTGCCACATAGGTTTGGGGTGAGAATTAAATGAAACATTCAGTTTGCCCCTAAGGGTATTCAAATGAGGTGACATACACTTTAGCTGAGAAATTTTATGTAAGGACACAAGTTTTTTTTTTTGGCAGTTTCTGGCTGGGGCTGAGTTTGAACCCACCACCTCCAGCATATGGGACCAGCGCCCTACTCCTTTGAGCCACAGGTGCCACCCAGGACACAAGTTTTTACTTTTCCTTAAGAAAGCAGAAGATCTGGTCACACGGGTCCTACATTCTCACTCAATTTGTGGTAGTTGCTCCCTTTAGCAGGGCATTTGTTCTCCAGGACCCCGATGACCCCATCTATTTCTATTGCCCTTTCATGTGCCCTACACAGAGACAAAATAGTAGTTGGTATTTGTCAATGTCCTTGTTCAGAGAGATATTAAAAATATTTAAGTACTAAATTTTGGGGTCTTCCCCATCACAATGAACACTGACCTTTGGGCTAGACCGACATCCTGGAGAGGTGCCCTACTTTGCTCCAGTTGGTCATGGGGAGGCCCAAGAGGTCCTGGAGGACAGGCTGGGGCTGGACATCACTCGGTGGGCTTAGAGCAGCAGCTATAAATCAGTTGGTTAGGACTGTGCTGCCCTCAGGCACACACCACCTGAATGTCAGTCCTGCTAGAACCATCCATCATTTGCCCAGAGTAGAGAGACGTATTCCTGTACCCCCGTCTCTTATTGAAATCAAAAATGAAAGAAAGATAGAAATGGCGGAATGATTTTCCTTGTCCTTGTTTGCTTTATGCATTTACCAACTGGCCTCTATAAGCATCTGAGTTTGATTTCCTGGTACTAACCAATTTGAAACTCTTTTCCAGCCTAAGCATAAGGAGCCTCTAATTTTATCCATTTTATAAATGGAGTGAAAATTTTGCAAATCACGTTGAAGCAAGGGCATCATACTGAATTTATATAAGGTGTAAAACACTGATAGAAATAATAAATCACCAATAAAGTATCCCAGTTTCCTTATCTGATTTTTCAATTTTAAAAAGCACCCTGATGTTCTTTTCCTTTTCATTTTTAATTTAGCCATGGCTATTTTTCAAATACAATTAATGACCAAAAGCTAGCCTCATTCTCTAATTACGGTAAGAGACACTAGGCAGGAGCTGTTCCAGACACTGACCCATCTTGGCTCAGGGAGGGACTCTGGGCAGTTTTACTGTGTGCTGGCTTAGTACCTGGGGCCAGGAAACATCTGTTATAACATGCAGTCCAGCGGGTGCTCTGCTTAATTATAAAATGGCATTGTAGCGTCCCTTTTAGTTGGCTGGTCATAGCTTCTAAGGCTACACTATCGAGCAAAATGCAATTCTTGATGTTCTGTGAACTGCATCTCCCATCCAAATGGTGAATCGGTTTAAGAGTGAAAAAGTTAAACCTTCGCCCTCAGGAAAAAGGCACAGAGTCTAAGATGAAACAAAGAAATGCTTCCTAACTGCAATTGAGAAGCTTAGATATGAATGGGCCTCCCTAATATAGGGAACAGGGAGCTGATTCAGGAATGACTCACGCTTCCAGAATGAGCTGTTTATATAGTGCTTCCTCCTCTTCATTTCAGGGATCCTGTTTGGAAGGTCAGGGACAATGACAATTCAAAAGCAAAGGGAAAAGTGGAGAAGGGTGGGGGGAATGCGCAGAACACCACAAGGCTTGTTCACCTTGAATAAGGGGACACATTTCTATAATGAGTTTATGCGGCTATGGCCCGGGACTCAGGAAGTATTCTGGAAACACATCCACATGGGAATTTTTTGCAGTGGCATGAATCCCTTATCAGATTTTTGAGAACTTACCTTCCTAAATCCTGTTACATCCTGATGGGAGAATACAGCCCAGTGCCTGCAGTGTCTGCTTAGGTATCTTTTGTCTCGGAGCCTGTTGTAATCACTTCCAGACCAGTGGTATATTTATGATTTAAATCATGTTACAGAGGAAGAAGTCTTAAGGATTTTTTTCTCTAAATCTATTTGAATTATTACTTTAGATTCATTGCCAGGTTTTTTTTCCTTAAAGGGGGAAGTTGATGAACGTTTAAACATGTCATTACATGCTCTGAAATGGTAACACTTTGTTCTTTCAAAGTTTCTCATAGAAAGAAATTTAAAGGGTTTTGTATGCATGTCTGTGGGGGGGGGGTATTTAGAAATAGGTAGAACAAGGAAATAGGTGAAGAGAAACACTTCAAGTTCATAGGTTATGTTTCTGTTAGAATAGCAGTTGGCAGATTTGGGGGAACCTTACCTAACATTTGGGATGGTTTTAGGAAGGGCAATTCCATATTCATTTTCAAACATGTTTCAATAACTAGGGGCAGCAACTAAAGGGTTAAGCCCTAAAGCAAGGAAATATCTCTAAGTCAGAAAACAAAGGAAAACTTGCATATTTCTGAAGATGACATCGGATCAGCCTGTGGATTTCAAGCAATTATGCGATATTATGAGTCCCACTGAGTACGCATTAGTTGGAATACTGTGCTTTTTATTTCTCCACGTCCTGGGGTTGTACACGGAAAGAGCCCTGTTCAACTTCGCATGTCAGGATTTTGAAGGAAAAATTATAGTAAAATATGTTTAAAACAGTGGGGCCTTATGTGAGTGAACACAACGTTTTCCAAGGCTTTCAAAAATCCTTTTGTTAAAAATATGGTTTTTATTTTGTTTCTTTTTTCCTTTCTTTCTTTTTTAATTCTTTTCTTTTATCCAAGCTTTTACCTCTTCTCCTTCCCAGAGAAAAGAAGAGAGAAATTTCAGAGGATATCCACAACGTAGCCTGCGTTTAAGGCCTGGGGACTTATAATGGATTTGTTTTAAATGGGACACCCCACATGGAAAGTAAACAAGTGAGAAAAGTTCATCTGTGTCCATAGCTTCAGTTCCAGCCACCGTGTTGACAGTCACAGTGTCTGAGTAAATGTCCCCTAGGGTTATCTCGTGAGCAAAATGATTATTAATTGAGGTTTCTGTGGGTTGAAAGATGGGTTGTTTATAAAGGGAAGAAAGTTTCTGGAGTGCAGGGAACTGAAGACCTAGCCCATGGGTTGTCCTAAAAGATGAAATGCCTTTTAATAATGGAATTAATTAAAAACGAAACAAGACAAAAATCAAGCACAGAGAAAGGCATAGGTTAGGAATGATAATGAATCGATGTTATGTTCATTTTGTTCCATGATATTCTTTCTCTCAACAATGAGAGGTAGTTAGGAAATGCATTTAACTGTTAAGAGAGACTTGACTTCGATGACTTAAACATACATGTTATTTCCACCATAAAAGATATTCTCTCTTGGCTTCTCAGAGTTCGTAGTCATCAGAGAGCCAGGTTCTTTCTGTCTCTCTGCTTTTCCATCCTCAGACCACAATGCCCCTCTGGTCACAATGTGGTCTTGCTAACTATAAAAGATAAAAGGAGGGGGTGGCACCTGTGGCTCAGGCAGTAGGGTGCTGGCCCCATATACCGAGGTGGCAGGTTCAAACCCGCCCCAGCCAAACTGCAACAAAAAAATAGCCAGGTGTTGTGGTGGGCGCCTGTAGTCCCAGCTACTCAGGAGGCTGAGGCAAGAGAATCACCTAAGCCCAGGAGGTGGAGGTTGCTGTGAGCTGTGTGACGGCACGGCCCTCTACCAAGGGCGACCAAGTGAGACTCTGTTTCTACAAAGAAAAAAATGAGGAGGAAGGCCAAAGGAGCAGCTTTTGAGGAGCTTTTCCTGAAGTACCTGAAACATTTTCACGTACAACTCATAGACCAAACCTTGGTCACATGTCCATGCCTAGTTGCAAGGGAGCCTGGGAGAGGTCATCTTTTAGGAGGAAAAATGATTGCCCTGAATGAAGTCAGTGTTCTGTTACTAGTAGGAAGGGGGAGAACAAGGATTGGATGGAAGATTAGAAGTCTCTGTCATTCTCGTTTGTAATATCCTTAAAGCCAACACGTCAACCAAGACTTACGGATTGCTTCTGTTTGAATTATGCAGTAGTTAAGAGACTATCTTGAGAATCCAATTCTGCAGTTCATTGTTGTAAAGTACATGGTCAAAATAAAGAAATACTTTTGCACATCACTGATCCACTGGTCCTTTCATCGTCTGAGTATTTTAAGGTATGGAACTTTTTTTTAGAGCTAGGGTCTTGCTATGTTGCCTAGGATGGAGTACAGTGGCTCTCCACGGGCATGGTCATGGTCTTGATTATGTAGTTACTAGTACTAGTTACTTGCGCTAGTAACTCCTGGGCTCAGCCTTCTGAGTGCCTGACATCACAAGCACGAGCAACCATATTTGGCTTATGCTATGGAAACTTTCATGTGGATAACTAAAAAGAGAAAATTCTACACAGTACGGAGGCTCTACGTTAGGCACATACAAAGTTTCTTGCTTACAAATTGTATTTCTGCAATCTTCTGCAATCTATTTCTTCCCCACATGGTTGTTGGAGCTTAAACATTATATTTTAAAAAGTGAACGTTTTGGAAAATTTGTGGGCTTATAAGTGAAGAAAAGGAAGAAGTGTAAAGAGTTATTTGTCATTAAAAAACCTGTGCTAATTACTTCAATCAGACAGTGATACAACTGCACTGTTTAGTGCAGTGTCTAGTTTTTCTTACTTGAAATAAAACATATCCAAGGCAAAAAATTCTATATGAACAAAAGATATACTGAAATGTAAGTCTCCCTTTCACCCCAGATCCTGGGATTCTTTCCCTCTCTGATGCAGTCATAGTAAATATTTTTGTGTGTACTATTCCAGAGTTGTACTCTGCATGTGTAAGCATACATGGGTATTAACACACATATACACACAACATAGAAAATATAGAAAAATCCTTTTATTTCACCCAAATGAGTACATATGATATATACTATTTCATGACATTTTAAAGAAATTTAAATGACCACTGGAGAATGCTTTTTATTAGTACATGTACCTACTACATTAAGAAAAAAAAAGAGACCCTGTTAAAAAAGAAATTTTGGTAGGGGAAGGGAATACTATATTTTTGGAGCATGGAGTATTTTACTTCAATATCTTATTGTGGAGGCTATAATGGCCCTGGGCTTAAAAAGGAAAAGCTCAGAGGTCGGAGAAGGATGGATTGCCCTGGTCCTCTAACGGTCAGGTGTTGATGAAGCATGTAAATTTCATAGTGTTTAATAGTTTTCACCTTCATCCTCAAAGTGGTCCCATTTTGGATGCCTAATATGTGATAGTCCTAGTAGTAACTAGTTGAAAAATTAGTTAGTTATGTTTGGCTGCAAAGATTAAAATGACAGTGCAAACTGGGCAGCACCTGTGACTCAAAGGAGTAGGGCACTGGCTCCATATACCAGAGGTGGCAGGTTCAAACCCAGCCCCAGCCAAAAAAAAAAATGACAGTCTAAACCACCTGAGAGTGGGGGCTTGTCTGGTTGGGACGCTGCCTCATCTTTTTTATGGGTGCATGATCTGAGTAAGCTATTTAACAACTGTTTTCTTCAGTTTCCTTGGCTTTCTACAGGGAACAATTATGATGTTGGAGTGGTATTATAAACATTTAATAAAGTAAAGCATGTTTGGGGCTTATCTGGTTCATATTTAAGTTCAATGTCTGGTTCATATTTAGGGCTCAATAAATGCAGCTATTTGTATTACTTATTATTTTTACACCCCTCCTCCCAACTACCTTATCCTTACACTGCATAACATTTCATTTAGATTTGAATTTCATTTGGGTGAATAGGCATCATCCTCAAAAAGGGATTTTGGTATAGCCACTTAAGAAGAAAAATGCAGGGAAGTGTAGGGCGATGATTCCCATCACCCCTGCCCACCCTTCAGCCCTACAGAAGAGAGAAATCAGAGTGTAGTTTGAAGACAAAGCAGCACTTTGTACTGATCTGATTCAATTTGTTTTTTTTGAGACAGAGCCTCAAGCTGTCACCCTGGATAGACTGCCGTGGCATCACAACTCACAGCAACCTCCAATTCCTGGGCTCAAGCGAGTCTCCTGCCTCCGCCTCCCAAGTAGCTGGGACCACAGGTGCCCGCCACAACGCCCGGCCATTTTTTGGATGCAGCCGTCATTGTTGATTGGCGGCCCGGGCTGGATTCGAACCCGCCAGCTCAGGTGTACGTGGCTGGCGCCTTAGCCCATTGAGCCACAGGTGCCGAGCCTCAATTTGGTTTTGATGTTAAAATTTTAAAAAGTTCAATAACATTAGAGAGTACGCAAGCCTGCCATGAGTAACAAGGGGGAAAGGCTTTTGAAATGATGGACAGACACTTGTCCCCATTCTGTATGACACACATAGAGTTGTATCCAGAACTCATTAATAATCAAATTACTTCAAAGAGAGGGCACAGGAGAACTTGTCACCTGTCACCTCTTACTGCATCTTACCCTGTGTGTAACTTTCTGTACATTTATTATCCCCCCAAATCTTCCTTCATGGGTCTCCCTCTGGCATCAACTACAAACCGAGCCATGAGTGACAATTGTTTGCTAAGAGAACCTGGAAGCTCCTGAGGCCTTTTAGGGAAGAATAAAGGAACTTCGACTCAGTAGGAGTAGGAGTGGGAGGACAGGGCTCTTGAAAGAGCAGGAACAAGTATTTTATTTCATATTCATTTCTTAAAATTGAATTATGTTTCTGTGAAAAGCTGTTTTGTAAAATAACAATCTCTTTTTGGTTTTGCCAGCTGAGACATAAAAGACTATTTGTGGTGTGTTATAAGTTATGAATACAGGTGAAAATTCTCTACTTACTGGTTATTTCAACAAATAGGAATAATATTTTGTAAATAATCTGACCGTTTTAACCACAGATCTCAGAGTCCTATGTCACTACGGTATTTTACCATCTCTTTGACTATGGGTGAGAAGGTTAGCAGAGAGTGTGGTTTACTTTCAGATTGCAGAATTTCTTTCTCTTCCTTCTTAGGTTGCTAAATGTTTTCTTAATTAAGGAAAACAAGGTATCATTTAACCATTTGGGAGCAGGAAATAGGAACAATTTTGCCTTCTGCCATTACTTCTTAATTAAATGATGTATAATTTTCTCTTATAAACGTATTTAAAACAATGGACTCAATCCAATAAATAGAATCACCCCTGTGCTACAAATTAATGAAAAATTTTAAATGGCACACAGCACTACCAATGCTCCTTTTCACCCAAGTCTATGATGCTTCTGGGTCATCCGCCACAAGACGCTCCCCTGAAGAAGCAGGGAAGGCCAGTTATCACCATAAGTATTGAGATGATGGGGGGGCGGGGGTGTTACAGAAGAGAGACCAGAGCCAGGGCTAAAAGCAAAATGTGAAAACAAATCAGGGACTGATTCTTGCCTAAAATTTTCACCAGATTTCCCCCCCAGTAAGCTGATGATGTAAATAGATAAATATATTGGGGCAGGTTAGAACTAAAGGGAAACGTCTTTATTCACATGGAGTAGATTCTGAATTTATCGATATGGAAAACAGGGGAGCAAAACAATCTTCCCAGAGTCAAGACCACCGAGGCATAAGTGGGAAATAGTTAGACTGAACCCTTCACTAGGGGAACAAATTACAGGATACGGCTGCCTGATAAATGCAAAAGGCTGCTGTCCTGATCTTGCCGGCCCATCCGCGCCTCTATCCTTGTGCCAGCATGTTGAGTCACCCTGGAGCAGAGTAATGATGGGGACACGGGCTGTGCCGGGTGTGCTGCTTTTCACCAAGCTGCACAGTCACTCTGCGGCAGCGGAGGCTTCACCATCCCTGTTCTTTGAGGAGGAGTCTCAGTGACTGCACGAAGCCACCCAGCTGAGGGGGGCTGAGCAGGGAGGCAGGAGCTGTCACTCGTCTCCCTAGTCTGTGCCTCCAGCACCCAGATCTCTTCTACACCAGGGGAGGGGTCCTGTTGTTCACCCCTGGATTTTCTTCTTTGTGTCCATCTGATCTCCTGTAGCCCAAATTACCAAAGCACCTCCAGAAGAGCCTCGCTCTTCTCCACGGCTCAGGGCACACGTGGGAGTAGTGGTGTACCATCTCCTAACAGAACCAGTATCCTTGTCTCTGTGAGCACTTCCAACTAGCCTGCAAGATCCAGTTGATATTCACTTACGCTCCTGTTCCTTCTCCTCTGAGTTACCTGTCCAGGCTCTTTGCTCTTGCTTAGCTTATTCACGCTGCTATAGTGGAGTACCATTAGCCATTAATGTTAAATAACAAATATTCTTTTCCCACAGTTCTGGAGGTTGGGAAGTCCAAAGTCAAGACACCAGCACAGTGCTTGTTCTTGGAGAAAGCCCTCTGCTGCTCCACAGAGGGCTCCTTATATTCTCACAGGGCAGAGAGGGAAATTGTCTCTCTCATGTCTCTTCTTATAAAATCATGAATCCCATTCATGAGGGTGACCCACTACCCTGGAGATTAAGTTTCAACATACAAATGTGAGGAGGGACACAAACATTAATTCCAGTGCGACTCTCCTCCCTACCTCCTTTATTACCACTTGCAGATTCTCCTCTCTGTTTATCGGTTTTTGTTGTTTCACTTTTAAACCCATGGAACTAAGTTCATATTCTTCCATTCCAACACACAGTGATGACAAAAGCCACCTGCGAGCAGGTGCTTGCCATACCAGTCCCTGTGAAGGTGTGGAGAGGATTGCACCCAGCACTGTCCAACAGAACAGTCGGCAGTGATGGAAATTGTCTGTAATCTACACTGTTGCATGCAGTAGCCAGTTGAAATATGGGTGTGTGGTTTTTATGTCTACAGAACTGAATTTTAAATTTGGTCCAATTTTAATTTAAATAGCTACATACGAGAAGTGGCTATTGTACTGGACAGTGCAAGGATGAGCATCCAAGAAAGGCTGAAAGGTGCCTACATTTCTGGTCATCTAGGATCTTGGGAAACCTGCATATAAACCCACACCTGACAGCTGGGAGGCCCGAGGAAGGGGTGCTTCACTGATAGATCTCCCAGGCTTTAAAGTCATGTTTAGGAATAAAATCTGGATTGACCTAGAGGTAGGCAGGAGTCTGGAGGTGGGGGCAGGTAGGGGCAGGTAGAATAGTCCATGGATCGGGAGATGGAGCAGAATTGTAGAGGGAAATAAGCAGGACAAAACTTTGACCTCAGTACTTACTAGCTGTGTGAATTTGGGCAAGTTACCTACCCTCTCTCCCTCTCTGAACATTGGATTCCTCACCTTTAAATGAATAATAATGATAAAAAGAATAATGCCTGTTTGTATTTGGCGTGAATATGTATATCATCATGGCTGTTAGAAGCATTTTCTAAGCTGTCAGCATCACTATTCTTTAAATAGTGATTATTATTATGGCCCAATGTCTGGGAGATACAGGCAAGTCACAGACATACATGGTGTAAGCACATTTAGGCAGCTGGAATGATGTTGTGACTAACAGCACAGGTGCACCCTGTTAAAAAGAGCGGTGTTATCTCTGTGCAGTAGAAAAAATTATCTAGGTCCTAGGGTAAGTCAATAATATACTTGGGTTCTGGGCAATTAAGTGAACATCAGGCAAGAACAGTATTTGGAGAGGCAGTGAGAGAACAAAGTGGAAATTCAGGTCTACTAGAACATAAACTCTGAAATGACAAGGAACCAGATCATGCCTTGCACATAGTAGCCATTCAATAATTTCTTTTTTTTTTTTGAGACAGGGTCTTGCTCTGTAGCCCTGGCTAAAGTACAATAGTGTCATCATAGTTCACTGCAACTTTAAACTCCTGGGTTCGAGAGATCCTCCTGCCTCAGCCTCCCAAGAGGCTGAGACTATAGGTGTGTGTGCCACCATGCCCAGCTAATTTTTCCTATTTTTGGTAGAGAAGGGGATCTTGCGCTAGGTCAAGCTGGTCTCAAACTCCTGAGCTTAAGTGATCCTCCTACCTCAGCCTCCCAGAGTGCTAGCTTTATAGAAGCGAGCTACTATGCACGTCCAATATTTAATGAGTGAATGAAACATCTTGAATGTTTCTAATTAATTTACTTGCAGAGGGCAATGAAATAGGGGTGAATAGAGAATGAAAGTCCAGAAAGAAAAAGTAAGCAATAGATTAAAAAATGTTAGGAAGTTTTGTAGAAAGGGCTGGTGATGCTAGATGTCTTCAATATACTGAAAACTTAGGTTGGGTATCTGGACACCTCTTAACAGTGCATGGAACAACTTGAGAGAAGGGACCAAATGATTTTAGCCTTAGGCTCAGTAAAACAATGTGGAATTCTTTGTTTTTTTGTTTTTTTTTTAAGCATTTAGTGTCTTATATTTTTTTCCTACTACAAACACTCCATATTTCTTGTTTTATTGTGTATATTCAAGTTTTACAACATGATGTTTTGATATACATATTGAAATGGTTATACAGACAAGTCAATTCACACAGCCATGATGATGGCTCACATAATGACCTTTCTGTGGCCGTAAGAGCCCCCAAAATCTACTTAGCAAATTTCCGGCATATAATATTCATGCAATAGTAATAACTCCAGTTATCACACTATATATTTGATCTCTAGGTTTATTCATCCTACATAAGTATAACTTTGTACCTATTGATCTACAACTTCCTATTTCACTCCCTAACAGTGGAATTCTTAACAAGAGGATAATTAGTCAAGCAGATGACAAAAAAATTGAAAACTAATAGTAACAGGCTCACTCTGTCCTTGATACTCACATTTACAGTTTAATGAAGATAGCTGGTTAGCAGATTTAGCTAGAAATATCTGCAACTTATCATATATGGTTAACTGCTTAGTAAGTGTGGACAGTTTTATTCACAGGATGGATAATAAATAACTCTCAGACAAATCTCCTTTCTCTGAGGGCCTCAATATTGAAATACAAGTGGATCCCAGTATACCACTGATTACCTTTTTGGTACACACAAAGGGTAGATCTGTTTGCCTCCTAGGTTGAAAGGTAGAGGGTACTGGGTGGTACCTGTGGCTCAGTGGGTAGGGCACCAGCCCCATGTACCTGGGGTGGTGGGTTCGAACCTGGCCCCAACCAAACTGCAAACAATAACAACAAAATAGCCGGGTGTTGTGGCAGGTGCCTGTAGTCCCAGCTACTCAGGAGCCTGAGGCAAGAGAATCGCCTAAGCCCAGGAGTTGGAGATTGCTGTGAGCTGTGACACCACGGTACTCTACCGAGGGCAATAAAGTGAGACTCTGTCTCTAAAAAAAAAACCAGAAAGGTAGGGGGTATTCTAGAATTAATAATTCAAAGAGAGCTGTTGCACCAGGAGGAGAAGAAGGAGTGTCAACAGCAGTGCGAAAAATCTGGGAACGCTGCCAGCATGGTTTACATGATCAGGGTGGATAAAAACATACAGAGAGATATGGTCTAGTAGTCGATCTGTTTACTTTTCATTTAGAAGGGTGGTTTACTTCTAAACAAAACTGTGTGATTTTCAAGTTCCTTTAAGAAATAGCTGATAACAGACCTCTTTTAAAACCAGAGTTTCTGCAAGTAGCACGCCCGATTGGGAGAGAATTTGATCACTGTGCTTTTTTCAACACCTTTCGTGATGGTAGACAGTGTTCCCTGAAGATTTACAAAGGATTATCTCATCTCTGGCCACCTTGTGGAATGCTACCTATATTGCTATATCTAAAGGGGAGCCCATTACAATTTACAAATTAAAAGCCAGTGGGAAAGAACATAATCTTGGCAACCGCCTCTTGGGAAATCTCACAACTGCAAGAGCGCCATGGAAGAGTGCTTGAAATACCATCGCGTTTCATCCATCCTCCCCACAATTGTAGAGGAGGGCACGTGGCCAAGGCCTTGCAAGGAAAAGGCCAGGGTGCCCAAGCTCGTGATTGGCTCTGGGAAGTGGGGATGATGCTGAGCGAGCCACTTAGCCTGCTCTTGCTGCAGGAGGAGCACGCCACATGCTTCTTTGCACATTCTTTTAAATCCGTGTGTAGTTGGCATTTGGAAAAATATCGACTGCAACCAGAAGTCGCAATCCTGATGACAGCTCCCGAAATCTCATCTTTCTCACAGCAACATCTACTGTCAGCTCCCCACCCCTGTTATGAGAGAGCCCTCCCCACCCAAATTGTGCTCCAAAGAAAAAGAATTTCAGATGTACATGTTTGGCTGCCTCTTCTAGAGGCCTTGACAAATATTCAGGTAGTAAATAGCCTGAGAGAAATGCTGCTGATAAAATTAGTTCAAATATTTCCCAGAAAACAAACCTGATACCACCGTGATACTTGATAGCTCAGCCTCAGCGCTTCCAAATCTTTCCAAACCCCCTTGCCTTCAAAGCCCAAATGTCTTGCTTTAAATTGCTTTTATTTTTTTCTCCTTTCCAAACCTGATCCTTCCCACTTTCCCTTCTCAAAAAAAGGACCCATATGGCTATAGGGTAGATTGTCTAACCAGGGATTTTACATCATAAGTGACAAAGTTGAAGGTTAATATCCAAGGGCAGGTGTTATTAATATCTGTTTGAATTTTGTTCTTCTGCTTTATGACATCATCTTAGTCACTTCATTGATTTATAACATGGTAACCCCATGCCATCGTTCATTTTCCTGAAATTCTATTCATGGCTTGGTGTCAAACGCTGTCTTTAATATCCTTTTTGGTTTTGTCCAATCAGTAGCTTTATAGTCCTTGTATTTATCTCCTTTCACAGGTCAGGGTATACCTTGTGTCCAAGATTGTTTGATTTTCAAACTGTCACATTCCCCTCTTCGTAAATCTTACCAAATGGAAAAAATTGAACTCTTCTTTTGGGAAAAATATTTCACAGTACTTCTCTTCCTGAAGCCAGTTCTTCATCTTGATTTTTAAGTAAATAGCTTCTCCAAGCATATAGGCCTATTGATTTGTCTGCAGTACTTATAAAGAATTCTCTCCAATTTTATTTATTTACTAAAGATGAGGTTCTTGCTCTGTTGTCCAGGCTGGAATGTAGTGACTCAGTCATAGCTCACTATAACCTTGAACTCCTGGGCTCAAATGATCTTCCTAAGGCCTTGGCAAATATTCAGGTAGTAAATATTGGGTAGCTGAGACTATTTGCAAGCCACAAATAGTTCTCTCTATTTTAACTGAAGGTCTTGGGTTCAAACCCCCAGAGGGAGCTAAAAATCCTACTATGTGCTAGCCAGTGGGCTAAGGGCTTTCATGAATTCTTATCTCATCCTGACAAAAATCCTAAGGAAGTGGGAAAAAAAGAAATGCACATATAAAGGAAGGAAAAATAGTTTTATTATGCATTTGCTTACAGTGATTCATAAGGCCATGTTAGAGAACAAAATCAGCCTTATTATTTCTTCTCTAAGTCAGGAGAATCACTTTACTATATTACCAGTGTTTAAAGTTCAATATGATGAATGTCAGTGCTTTCCTTTTTATATATTTCCTAGATTGTATAGATAAAGTATCAGCTCAGGGAGGGCAGTCTTAGAAACCTGAGATAAATGTTTTCAAGTGTAGAGATTCTCAAAGTCTATTCCATAGAATATCAGTTCCTTGAAATGTTATTGGGTGCTCCATAGAAAAGGGAGGTTCCATAGATAAATCAATTTAGAAAATGCTAGATTAAAAAGTTAGTTATGGGCAGGCGCTCATGCCTGTAATCCTAGCACTTTAGGAGGCCAAGGTACGTGGATTGCTTGAGCTCAGGAGTTTGCAACCACTCTGAGAAAGAGCAAGATCCCATCACTACTAAAAAAAAAAAAAAAGAAAGAAAGAAAGAAAGAAAAACTAGCTGGGCATTGTGGCAGGTGCCTATAGTTCCAGTTGCTTGGGAAGAGGAGGCAGGGGGATCACTTGAGCTCAAGAGTTTGAGGTTGCTATGAGCTGTGATGCCATGGTACCCTACCCAGGGCAACAGGGTGAGACTCTGTCTCAAAACAAATAAACAAAAATATTAGTTGCTGTTTTTAATTGCAAGACTTAACAGGACTTTTAATACCAGACAGTCAATTCTGAAATTTTAAGAGGCAAAATAATGTGAAGTGAAATTGACCACTAAATACTTTTTTGAGACCTAGCCATCCACAAGCATACTTTGGGAACTGGTGTGAGATTTTGGCACCTTTGGCAGCAAACAGGTATATGACTTGGGGTTAGGTGAAATATTTGTTCATTAGGATGTGTCTTAGCTTACTCAGTTAATCATTTAATTCATATGAGAAAATTATTTTTAGACTAGTTTCCAGAACAGCCTTCTTTTTAACTTTGCTATACTGATTTAGAGTAGCAAGCATGATGACATCACTTGGTACTGAAATATTATTACTAGGCAACCGTGAGCCTCATGTTTCTTCACTTTATGCATAAAATAAAAAATAAAAACCTTTTTTGAAAAATGATCCTAAAATTACAGTTAAAAGGTAAGCCAGAGACTGAAGCAAAATATAACCAGCAAAGCATTAGTAACCAGAATATAGTCATTGCAAACTGGTTAGAAGAAGAAACAAACATCTCAATAGAAAAATGAGCAAAGGATAGAAATTGGGGATAAAAATAAATATAACCAATAAACATATGAAAAGACTTTCTAACTTATGAAAATGCAAATTAAAACAAGATATCATTTCTTATCTATCAGACTGGCTAAAAAAAACCATCCAAATTTGGCAAAGTGGGCCTAGAGATTGGTACAATTATTTTGAGAATAATTTAGCAGTAAGATAGTATAAAGCACGTTCTTTACAACACTGAATAACCACCAGTCAGTACATTTCTTGGGGCAGTATCTTCCAACCTTTGTCCCATTGTGACAACACTGAGCAGGATAACATTCATATGGCACATGGGGGCAACTTGAGAAGGCTGCTCATCAGGAGACTGGAGGGGCTGTGGTCATCTCAGGTCCTAGCTGGCTTCCCTGATGACTTCTGCCAAGTGTGAGGCACCATTGTACAGCAATGGTTGGGAAGCTCTGCCCTAGAGAAGGTTGCTTTTGTATGCTCCAGAAGATATGCACAGAAAGTCCACCATTGCCTTTTTATACCAAAAACAAAGCAAAACAAAATGGGAACAATGACTTAAATGCCCATCAGTAATAGGGGAATGCATAAAAAAATTCTACTGTGCTTATACAATGAAATACCACACTGCAGTTAAAATTAATGAACTTAAATTACAGGGATGAGTCACAAAAGCATAACGTTGAGTAGGAAAAGCAATATGCAAAAGGATGCACATACTATTGTACTACATATGCAAATGTTTTAAATAAACAAAATCATGCATATCTATGTAGCAAAAATATAAAAATATGAATGGGGATGATATCATCAACTTCGGAGTAGCAATTGCCACTGGAAAAGGAGGGAAGGCAAATGGGATTTGATGGTGGACGAGGGACTCTGAGGATACCTGCAACATTGTACTTCTTAGAACAAAAAATATTGAAGCAAATGTGGTGCTAAGTTTATGTGTTAATCTAAATACATAGGTCTAATACATTTTTACTGTGCCTTTTTGGTATAGGAAATATCTCACATTGGGGAAAAAACCCAATTAGATCAATGGTTTCATGCCTGGATGCACGTTGGAATTATGAGGGAGTTTTAAAATGTTTCCTTGTTGAAAATGTGCAGCTTAATGTTGAGACCTGTTGAATTATATGATCCCAGAGGTTTCTGCTTCTAAATGTTTTAATCTCACTGTTTCCTTATATGGCTTTCTGGGAACACAATTGTGTCAAAACAAGAAGTCAGGCCCCGTTATTATTCACTGAGAATTTTCCTTCTAACAAAACCAGTTATCTTTTCCTGGTGCTTCTGCCTGTCTTGTTTTCTAGAATCACACGTTTCTCCTCTCCCTTGTAAGTTGGTTGCTCATCCCTCCCTCTCCCCTCCTACCTTTCTGAGTCCATCCCAACAGGCACTTTAACCAAGTACTACAAACTTAAGCTCTGAGTCATTCATATGCATTGCTTTTGAACATATTAAATAGATCCATATGTTTATCTACATGAAGATATAGATTTTTTCCTTCAGAAAATAGAATACCAAAAAATCCTTCCAATGTGTACATTCTAAATATTTTAAGCAGGCATGTAAAATGAAGCAGAAATTAAAAGTAACTTGGACCAGGATTTTGAACATTAAAACATTATAGCAAATTGGTAAAACATAAACCAAATATATAGATGTCTACTTTATATCCAAAAAGTTACTCTTTCCCTGCCATACACACATAGACAATGCTCATCATTGGTCCACCTCAATCAGAGATGGATCACAGGCAGAACAGTGTGCCCTTTCCCAAAATCTCCACTTCCAAAGACTCTTCATTATTCTCCCACCTTCAGAAATTCATATGAAGCCATCATCAACCAATCAGAGCATCCGATGGTTTGAAATAACTAATGCAGCCAGCCACATTGAGTTTATATAGAATCAAAGAAATGGTACATTCTCCTTAGCCTGGCCAGTTGTGTAATGGACAAACATATGATTTCCATTAGATTTCTCAAAACATAGAAAAATCACTTTCAGACTCTCAGCACTACCTCTGAAAGATGCTTATTTTAGATTAGAATCACTAACTAAAGTGCCATTGTCTTGAATAAACCTTACCACAGTCTGATCTTAGGGACAGTAAGAAAAGGAATGCTGAAATACAAGATATGTCAACAGACCAGGAAATCTTCCAAGACTACTTAAGGTTTATCAGAAGGGAGACTGATGTCCCAAGAGGATCAAATAAAAAAAAAGGAAAGAAATCATGCCACAGTTACAAGAACAGACATATCTGAGTTTTAATCTGGATTCCATAATTTTCAAAGACACAACCTTAGGCAGATTACTTAACCATTCTAAGCTTCAGTTTCATCATGTGTAAAATGGAGAAAATGAAAAGAGTTACTTCTATATCCAATGCCCAGACCTTGGTTTCTGATATCATTCTCCAACAAAAGAAACCAGGATCCCTTGGAGAAATGGCTAATTCCAAGGTCAGAGCAGGAAATATATAACATGAGACTGCTGGAGCATCTATCAGTGCCAAAAAGGAAGAAAGTATTAACAATACAAAACCAAACCAAACCAGGAGTACGTCAAAAGAACAGTCAATTGAAAGAACTCCCAATGGCAAACAATGGAATAATCTGAGCAAGAAAATAAATAATGTGGCATGGAGTGCGATAGACTGAATTTTTGTGCCCTCTCAAAATTACTATATTGAAACCTACTTCCCAGTGATGGTATTTGGAGATGAGGCCTCTGGAAGGTGATTAGGTCCTAAGAGTGGAGCCCTCTTAAAAGTGATTGGTGCCATTTTGAAAAAGGCCCTAGAGAGTTCCTTTGCCCCCTCTGCCATGTGAGAAAACAGTGAGAACATGGCCATCAATAAACCAGGAACCTGGCTCTAACCAGACACCAAATCTGCCAGCAACTTGACCTTGAACTTCCCAGTCTCCATAACTCTAGGAGATAAAACAGATTTCTGTTACTTATAAACCAACCTAACATAATAGCCCAGACAGACTAAGACTTTGGATTACAATTAAAAATGGAACATAAATGTCCTTGAGTCCATACTGATATAAATAAATCACAAAATAAGTAAAGAAATGGGAGAGAATAGACAAATCTCAGATACAGAATGATTTTACACTTTATCTTAGCTGAAAGGCTGAGGAGCAATAGATACAGAATAATTTTAAACAATATGTATAACTACCTTACCCTTAAAGAAGTGGAGCATAAATTCTCACCTCTTAAGTGTGGGCTGTGCTTAGTGATTTCTTCACAAAAAACAGTAAAAAGAGGGCAGGAGAGTAACTTTTCAGTGGAGAAAACTGAAAAATATTACCTCAGCCATATGCTCAAGCTTAATAGTATCAGTGATAAATCATGTTGCTAGCAGGAACCCTTGCCTTAATGTGAAGGGCACTTTACCTCTGTGGTCCTCTGCTCAAGTAGCCATCACCCACAAAATCATGAGAAAACTCCAAATTGGGAGACAGTCTGTAAAACACCTGACCATTATTCCTCAAAACTTTTCCAGGTTATCAAAAACAAGGACAGTCTGAGCAACTACCATAGCTAAGATGAGCCTAAGAAGACATGATGACTTGAGTGATGTGTCATCATCCTACATAGGACCCTGGTACAGAAAAAGGATGTTAGGTAAACACTAAGGAAATCTGAATAGATGTGGGCGTTAGCTCATAATCACGTATGGAGGGTCCCTGGATTGTGAAAAAATAAACCGTGCTAAGGTGAGATGTTAATAATTGTGGAAACAAGGTGGAGGGTATATAGGAAACCTATATACTATCTTTACAAACTTTTCTGTAAGGCTAACACTATTCTAAAAGGAAAAGGTTATTAAGAAAAATAGCTACCTCATAGGATGGATAAGAGGATTACATTAAATGCCAAATTCAAAGTGTTTAGCACAGTGCTTGGCACATAGTACACGTTAATAATAACTGGTAATTATTTTTTGTTGGTCTTTTTAAGTAACATTAATTCACGAGCTGCTTAGCAATACATTCCATATGCAGGATACTCAAATCACTTGGGGAGCTTGATGGAAGATCTGATGATTCCTACCACCTTAAGTATTTATTTATGTTTTCAAAAATCAATGATCTTGGGAATCCAATCATTGTTATCTTTGCTAGACAAGTTTAATTCTCTCACTGTTATTTTTCTAGCACAATTCTGCATTTAGGATAAAACTCAAGGAATGACTTGTACAATACTTCTTGATTATTAAACTTGGTCATACCTCTGCACAGAGCTGGGCAACATTCCTTCTAATAACTTTCTTCTAAACCTGTCTCCTTATCTAACTTGTAGTCATTATATGAGAAATGTGCTGTGTACACTTCCAGGACACTCAAAGGTTTTTGTAGTGCTACAACACTGGATATGACTGAAAAAGACACATTTTACCATTTGATGTTTGCTCCCCACAGTATCCCCATGTATGGTTCTTACGCTTCCATCCCTTCTACTACATTCATTAAATCTCTTTGACCCTGCACTCAGCTCGAATGGAAGTCAAGTCTCACTCTTTGGAGCCTTGATTCGGACTTGATTTTGAGCCCTGAAGGTGCAGTCCTGTACTGAAGGAATCTGCGGGCATTGTGTGTAATCTCCCCTAGTTTGTTAGCTTCATCTGGGCTGAAGCCCACTCCAGCTTCGCCTGGTAGCCTTCTCCAGATTTAGCACTGAGTCTGGCACTTCTAGCACTCCCAGTAAAGGTTTATTGAAGTGATGCTAATTGGGATGCCATCAAAAAAGTAACTGAAGCACTCAAATGCGCTTGCCTACCAGGGGGATTTGTCTCACTTAGCAGAGAGCTCCAGAACAGGCCTTAATGAGTTGTCTACAGAGACAATTCCCAAGAACGGACAATAAAATAAATAAAAATAACAGACCCTGATGACTGCCTTATTTTCCTGTCAGTTGGTTTTTGTATGATTATAATTTCCCCTCTTTATCTATCAGAATTAGTCATCTTTTCTGTTTGTTTCTTATTAATACCAGTGAAAGCATTTTTTCAAATTATTGAATATAGAAATGGTTATACCCAACATGTTCCATTTCTTCAGGGTCATGAAAGGGTTGGTAAAGTACACAAATAGCTAAAGCAAGAATTTTGTCATCCATTCATCTGCTCATCTCTCTGTCCATTTGTCTAGTAATTTATGCATCTGCCTATCCATCTCTCCATCTCTCCATCCATCCTGCTTCAATAGACACTTACGGATGGCTATGACATCTACCACATGCCAAAAATTATGCTGGTTACCAAAGATTCAGGGGCATAAGAAAGGCTCTTCCCTCAAAGAGCTCCTGGTCTAGTTGGGGAAAAACACACAAATGAATAAATACAAATGAAGCAAACAAATGTCCTTATGGGGATCTCTAGTTGGGTAGACATGCTCATAATGCAATGAATGATTCTTGAGCCCCCCTCCCCAAATAATAGATTGTTTTATGGATTTCTTCCCATGGCTTCTGTGTCTTGCAGGGGACTTGAAAGACTGGGAAGGAAGCCTCACTTTTGGCATTTCCTAACTGTGACTACGGGCAAGTCACTGAACTGCCCTGAGTCTCAGCTTCCTTCTATATACAATTGTATCAATGTCATCATTGACTACGAATTGCTGAGATTTACTAGGAAGATCACATGGGAGATCTATGTAAACCTCAAAAGGCTTTAAGAATATAAATACATAAATTAATAATAATAGTTGCTATTGTTATATTTAGTATAAGGCAAAAGAGAGTATTTTTTCCTTAAAACCTCCTCTGTTCTACTCAACCTCTATAAGAATTAGAAATTTTAGGTAGATCTGTTTTTCCTCTTGCATAATCTATTTAATCAAGCTCTATTTTTCTGCTTTTTTCTTCTTCCTCAGACTCTGGGTGCCAAGGTATCTGTGTGAGCTGCGAGGGAGAGAGCCTGACACCCGATTTTAAGTATCATCACGTGTGCTAGTGACATGACTGCTCAGAACAGGATTCCTGGACAGCAGTTTTATATGATCTAATTTTAGAACTTACTCTTTCAGTTCTATCAGAAATCAATTCAGGGGCACCGAAACAAAAAGAACCCAAAAACCCCAACCAAAACAACCAAACAAAACCTAATTTTAAAAATCAAGAGATGCTGCATCTTAAGGAAAGAAGTTCAGATCCTGCTTGAAAAAGTAGTAGCGACCGAGGGGTAGAAAGTTCAGGGTGTCCCAATACCATCTCTGAGAGGCTGGCGTGAACTTTTCATCCTGAATGATTTCAAAGCAAACAGGCCTACAGGACATCAAGCCACATATTTTTCTTGTGAGCCCAGCAAGTAAAAAGCTCCCTCCTTAATCCACCCCAAAATAAAACTGCAAAGTAAGCCAGCCTGCATCTCTACGTAGCGAGACCTCTTCCGTCACCCCTCAGCCCATTCTCCAACCCATCGGTTGCCTTGCCACGCTGATTTCATCTCCTAAAACATTCTCCCTCATCCCTCCCCAGCCCCCTCTCGTAGTCTTTTGACATTTTCTTTGCCACCCAAACAGCATCCCAGAATGCCTCCTCTGGTGACATCACAGATAGCCATGGGTTGCTTCTGCTCCCCCATCTGTTCCCGCAGGCCTTGCCGCAGTGCGGGTGATGTGAAGGGAGTGTTCAGTCGAGGCTGGGGTGGGGGTGGGGATCGGGCCTTTGAAGCTGTTTTCTATCAGGGCACTGCAGCTGTCAGTGTTGGCTGCAGAAGCCAGTGATTGTCCTTGGAGCTCCCCATTGCCGCCCGGGCACTGTGCTTGCGGATATTAATTGGGCTTTCATTATGTGAATGTACCCAGAGGCTTTTGCAGTCGATTCCTATATCTATATTGATTTACAAAAAAAAGTCAATAAATAACAGCCCTCTCAAAGCAGCTTTTAATGTTTTTGGTAATTAGTCAGTTTATGTTTTTCCCCCATTTTTCTTTCTTTTATTTTTTTCTTTTTACACATTACAGCATAATAGATCACAGAATCTTTGGGACAATGCACAGGCGCATTGGCCAAATCACCTTATTACAGTTCCATATAGTTGAAAAGAGGCTTAATGCTAAATTATCAGATTCCAGCTATTGTAGAAACCAAGAAAGAATAATGCTCCAAAATGACTACTGGTGTGCCTCTGTGCCACTCATTGTCCCAGGAGCTATTGGCACGCCTTCCACAGGAGTCCTCCATTGAGTCAGCCACTGTCTAAAATGAACCGTAGGGCCCAAATGCAGGCTGGCAGTGAGTATCTACCTTTTGCTGTATTGCAGGTTATAAGATATGTTAGGGCCTGCTTTTTTTTTTTTTTAATGTCTTACATTGCATATTACCAAACCTGTGGACAAAATTATGCTTTGGAACTCCCAAAATTAAGCATGTCACAGGGTATTTCAGCACTCAGAATTTTATGCAGTATTACCCCCAGGAAAGTGGAGATGAAAGTAGAAATTGCATATCCCTTTCATTTCACTGAAACTTTTCAAAGGAAAAAAAAAAGGGTGGTCATTAAAAGTTAACAGTGACACAGCTGTGCTGGACTCTCAAAGAAAAATGTCATTGTCACTGGAGCCTGACTGTGACCCAGTATCATTCTCTGTATCAGCGTCTAAGGTTCCTGTGGTCTGTTGAGCTGTTAATGGCATTGAAAAAGAAGAGCAATGTCCCATGAGTGTAGGGATACAGATGGATTTTGGAAGACGGTAGTTTTAGCCTGCATGCCATGACTTTAACAAGAAGTAATATAAACTTAATTCCCAAAACAGGTAGAATCAGAGATCCAAATGAGGCTTCCTCACATTTTGGGAAGATGGGTTGTATATTATTTCTTTGTAATAAACTATTTATATCTAATTTCCTCTCTGTTTAAATAAAATGCCCACTGAAATTAGATGGGCAATAGTGGAAATGTAAAACAAATGAGACAAATAAAAATTCCAACTGTCTACTAAAACTAAACCTTAATAAAATCGCTATTGCCGAATTCCACTATAGGTTGTTTCTGTAGTAGTATATGTGACTATTTCTAATACAATCTCTGAGAAAAATAAACAACAGGTAAATATGCAAAGATATTTTGCACTGTGTACTTGAACTGCTTGACAAATGGATCTTTGGGTAGTAAAAGCTAATAACTAAGTGATAATTTTGGAGAAAACAGCATTTCTCATTTCTAAAAGATCTAAAATTATCTCATAGGACATTTCTCTTTATAAAATGAAAAATGAGTAGAGAATAACAAATTACTTTTCTTCCCCTAAGATTTAAGAAATACTTCACAAGTCTTCATCTGACCCAAAACCAAGGAAAGACTCAGACCCATTTTAAGAAAATCATTAAATTCCTATTCAAGACCATATGGAGTCATGATTATACCTTGCTACTAATATCCTCTTTCAACTTAACAAGGAAATAACAAGACGGCCAGCAATATCATGCCAAATCTTTATCCCACTGAGGTGTTCTGACATAGTAGCTATACAAACACACCTCTATTAATTAAGGTATGTTAATAAGGAAGAAAATAAGATTCCATTCAGAAGGGTACAAAGAGGATATAATGGGTATGTGCTGCCTTTCAGAGCACAAAGGACAAAACCGAAAAGTGACAGATATGAAAGAGATGGTGCCACACTATCGTTCTGGTCTTCTCACGTTGCCTGGATGGTTCTGCAGTAATATAATATTTATAGTAATGGACTCCATTTGTTTAGTGCCTGCAATGTTCCAGGTGCCATGTAATATGCTTGTTGCAGGCACTAAATCCTATTAAGAGTTATATTATTGGAAATGTCAAAGACCAGTGTTTGTTATTTATGTCTGTTATGGCCTGTGAACTGGGGCATAATAATGGAAAAATGAAAAAGAGAGAAAAAAATGGTATTTATTTGCATTTTATGGATTCTTCCCTATTTTCCCATTTAATTTGTCTCTTGACTAACCTTGTAGCAATTTAGGGCCTGTGGGAAGGGAATTAACTTCAGATTACCTGAGCTATTTCTTCTCTGTGAAACACCTACAATTTATCCTCAGCCTTACATATTCTTTTCATTATTATTACCAAATAATTGTTATGCAGCTCTGAAAGTTTGCCTCCGTAGTCACTCTGGGTTGGAAAACCAGCCCTACCTAGGAGGAGCCTTCTCTAGAGCAGCTATATTTTCTGAACTTCAAATCAAGACATGTAGTCAAAGACGCCGGAACCTATTTGAAAGAAAAACAGATTGAACTCGTGTGAAATTTAGACTCCCCCAGGAAATCCAAAGTGTAGAGTTGACATTCTTTCTGGAATCCCAGGGTTACATTTCAGGACTGCACACCAGATAACCCAGAAGTCTACAGACACTGGGACTCTTTCCATGTCCTGAATGGATCCCTGACAGGAAGCCCACGGGCTCTGCCTCTTGCCCTTGGGCCATTTTAGAAAGTTTGCTCGAGTTCACGTTCTCTACAGTGACTACCTCGGCAGAGTCAGCTTCACAGGCATGAACAAGTAGAGGGTTCCACAGCTTGAGAATGACTGATGGAGCTTTATGGAGCTAAGAAAGCTATTAATAAAAATAGAACAAGAACAAAGGGTTCCTGTACACTCAAGGAGTTTGCTCCACTAAAGACTCTTGCTCTGACATGCGAATCTGGTAGATTGCTATCAGGACAACAGTGATATTCTACAAAATCATTCAGTGTGGGGACTTGATCATCTACACCTGTATCCCCTGACTCAGTAGCCACTAGCCACACGTGGATCCTGAACACTTGAAATGTGACTCCTGTGAAGTGACAGGTGGTATAAGTGCAAAATACACAGGGATTTCAAAGATTTAGGGAGCATAAAAAAACAAACCAAAACACAAAATGCATCATGTACAATGTCAAAATAATATTTTGGAAATATATTATTGGAATTATTTTTACAAATTTCTTTTTACTTTTCAAAATATGACTACCATAAAATTTAAAATTGCATAGGTGGCTCTCCTTTAAGGCTCACATTATATATTTCCATTGAACAGCACTGGTCTAGACAGTTGGCTGGAGAGCAGGACATGATCGTAAAATCATGGCCAAGATAACAAATCCTCAGAAATTACCTTTGCTGTGCTTTTAATTTTGTACATTAACACAGGAATCCTAAATACAGGGTAAGAGATGTTTTATGAACATACTTTTGGGGGCATAAATGTATTTTTCTTAGCATTTTCATTTTTAATTAAAAAAGGCAAAGAATTTTTAAGCAATTAAAATAATAGCTTGAAACACAAAATTAAAAATAATTAGCTGTAGTTTTTAATGTTTAACATTACAAAGAAGTAAAAATAATGGTTTTTTTTAATCTCCCTGGCCCCAGAAGAATATTAAAATAAGTTCACTTAGATTAGTTTTTAAAATTCTTTAAACACAGAAGTTACATTCAGTGAAAAAAAGCCAGTGGTAGGCATCTGGTTATTATAGCTATTATTTTGAAAAGAAATAAAATACAATAATATTCTGTGAAGTTATTTAAAAATTGCATGTATATTCTGGATTGTATTATTATTCTTAATAAGTCAAGAAAGTTCTTGTTGTTTGAATTAAGCAACTTGGTAAATAAATATGTAACATTTAATTTAAGCAACAGACTATTGCTCAAATGTACTCTTGTCTCTGGCTGGCCATCTAACAATGTTCAGATTCTTTCCTAGCATGTCGAAATCATCTTATATGACAATTTTACCTTGGACTATGTAACAGCTAATCAGCTATACCAAATAATACTAGATCAAAAGCAAACCACACATTTTTCTTCACTAGCAAGTCCTAGAGTTTAAAACTTCAATAGAATTTTAAAGCATGGTTTCATAATAAATAGTCTATTACAAATAGCAGAATGCATTATAAACAGTAGCTTTATATTCTGTTTACTTACGATCATTCTATTTGCACTTATAATAAACTACTTAATCTTTAGACGTAAAATATTTTCACTCAAGGATGAGATTCTTGCTCAATAAATGCACAGAGATACTATTATTTCTTAATCAGGAAATAACTGCATTCTGAAATCATTTTTGCCGAAGAACTTGCAAACCTAAGCTTCTTGATTCTAAAAGGGATATATCCAAGGCTGACACCAAGGCGATTGTTGCAGAATAAAAGCTGCATGTTTTCCCCTTAGATTTTTTTTTCCTTTTTATGGTTTTATTTTGGGTTTTTTTTTTTTTTTTTTTTTTTGCCCAACTTTGGATTGTTGAGGTATCAGGTAAAAAGCTGTAAAAACACACAACCTACCCACGCTGAGTAATATACAGATTACAAGTTAAGCCACCAGCTACGAATAAAAGCACCAGAAAACAAACCAACCAAAATCTAAAGCAAACAACATGCTTATCACATAATAACTATTGAATAATGCAAATATTAACAAAGCAAACCAAGCAGGGGGCCTCCATCTCAGGAAGAAGAAAAGTCAGCAAATAGAAGGCAGTGACTGGGAAAGCAGACCAGCTCTTCCTCCTCCTCGTTCACTAGTTCACTACCGAGAAAAAGTGGATCAGGACTGACATCTGCTGGCCTTGTGAATGGGATGTACCCATTGAAACAAGGGTCTTAGAGAACAAAACATTCTGGTGGGGTGATATTGCATCACCGGAGTAGGGAGGGGACAATGGCTTGGCAAAGGCATTTTTGGTGAGCCACCTGCAAAGGAACCAATCAGCCGCCTCTCCTTGAGCCAAAGAGTAGCCTCAGTTTTTTGTCCTCTTTGACATTTCACTTTTATAACCAGGAATGTTTTTCTAATCAACTCAAGAAGGGACAGAATATTATGTAGGTGGATTTCTAATTAGAATAATACAAGTTCCAAGAAGTGGTGGTCAACTGGAGACTCAATACATATGACAGATAATTCCAAGTCTTTATCAAAAGGTTCTTTGGAGAATCAATTACTTTAAAAGGCTAATCGCATGTCTACACATTGACAACCTCAACAGCTTCCATAGCACCATGCTAGAGTAGAGCCTTTTGAACATTCACCATTAAGTCTCCTGAATCTATCTGACTTTTGTCAATCTCCCTTCCATCTCTACCGTTTCCCAACTATAATTTATCTCACTGTACAGATACTGGATTTGTGAGATTTTGACCTCATGAGGCCTTGCTTCCAATGTCTGATGTCTTAGTTTTCTAAGCACAGTATTGGGCATCATTGGGAAAGACAAGTTCCCCATTGGCATTGAAGCTATGAGAAGCCAGAGACAGAGTCTATCTTACTTAAGTCATCTTCTCCGCATCTAGTACAGTTCCTGTTACATAAAGTCACTCAATTAATGTTTATTGATCTACTTTGAAAGTATTCTATGTAGATTCCCCTGTATTGCTTTTAGGAATGTAATTTCTTTGTGGAGGATCTGAATAGAGCTTAGTAGACTAGAGTTTAATTAGAAACACTAATTTTAATCAGAAATAAACACTGATGCTGAGTACTTTTGGGGCCTCCCACCAGTATCCACCTCTGCATCATTTTAATCTTATCTCTTATGGGAGGTAAAGTCTTAGGGTTCATAATAGCAGAGTTGGGGCAAGAGTTATAGACATTCTTTTCTAGAACAGTCCTTAACATGCTTCGTCTCAACAACAAAAGTGAGACAGGAGGGCTAGAAATCTCTTTCCCCCCATCTTTTGCTTGCATGAACGTCAAAGTACTGTCAAAATTATATACAACTGCTGCCCCTTGCACTTAAGTATGTATGTGGGCCTCTTGGTGTGCTTGTATCTCTGGACACAAACAACTTATTTTAAAAAATCTTTTTATAAGGCATATGGAAAAGTTGAAGCTTGGAAAACTTTCCCCAGAGACAGAAAGGGGAGAAAACCTAAAATTTTGACTGCCAGAACATTAAAGAGACACGCTGATCACATACTATCTTTACAAACACTTGCAAAATTCATCTGGCCTAGATGAAGCTGGATCAAATTGATCCAGCAAAGCTGAATCACATTGCCACCTCAAACTACATTTGGAAGGCAGAGGCAAACTAGTGCATATAAATCATTAGCTTTAAGAAGAAAATTATTAGCTTATGTCAAAAAGTCTACAAATCCCATTTTCTCTTTTCACTTTCTTTGAGCTCCTATACTTTACTTCCATTTTAAGTAAAAGAAAAACAAAATAGTTTCACTCTTCTTAAAGGTTTCCCCACCTCCATCCCCAGTTATAGGGAAATCATTCAGAGCATTTTTCAGGCATTATCACTATTCTGGAATTAATAGTTCATATATATATTTGCAAAATTCTCTAAACCTAAGGGTTATTCTCAGATTAAAAAAATTAAGATTATAGAAGGAAATATAACCCTTAAATTATTGCATAGTATCATCTCAATATTTATAATTCATTCCAACATTTTTAAACATGTTAATTTATATTTTGAAAAATTTTGAAGAAATTAAAATCATCCTGCTTGAAAACTTTGCAAAGCTCTTTGCTTTTTATATTCCATGGTAACCTAATAAAGACACCGTCACTTGGCAGATGGCATGGCATATTAGCCTTGAAATGAAACACTAAATGCCAAAACTATTAACTCTGATGTGCTCAGAAATTATAAAAACATAATAATTTTTGATGATCTTTTTCTTTCTTTTTTCGAAACATTCTCTTGTCCCTTTTATCCTACAATAAAAAGTGATTACCTTATAAAAAATCTTCAGTGTCTCCTCAAAGACCATTTGCAAATACAGTACCAGGCGGTATCAGAGATACTGAACGTTCTGGACCCAGAATGCCTTGGCTACAGACTCTCCACTCCTGCACTGTTTGAGCAGAACATTACTTTTGCATTGGTCTTACACCTTCATCCCAGCCACTCTTCAAACCTATCGCTTATAGAATCACGGGACTTTGTACTCCTGAAAGTAGCCTCTACAGCTACAAAATGATGCAGAAGGGACACAGCTTTCTAGGCCGAGAAGAATCCTGTTCAGAACAGTCTTGTCTCTTTAAGAGATGGTAGATTTTTGCTGGCAGACTCAGCAGGCAATGCAAGTCACCCACACCAGGTGGCAATGCTCCCAGATCCTTGTTTTAGGGCATAATAGAAGATGTGGGGTACCCCCTTCCCTGAAAATTCCCGTTTATTTTTATGGCGGCCAAAATCCTTACATTGTAATTTTTAGACCCTTAATTGGAAATCTAAGTTGTACTGGAAAGGAAGAGTAGATTCTGCCACTCCTCTCCCCGCCCCTCTGCCCCTTTGCTTTCCCCTCTCTCTGTCTCTGTGAAGAGCTCTTTGAACATGTAACTTTTTAACCTCGTCTACATGATGGCAAATAAACTGAGACTGGGTGATACTTGTCATAGTTTTTCTTACTAAAGCAATACAGAATGAAAGAAAATTATCTTGTTAGAATGGGAAGGATTAAGCATCTTTGCCCTGTGTTAGCCAGTTGTCTTTTAAAATACTGTCATCTTATGTCAGTGCCACTTAAAATGTCTGAAAAGGTGGATCTTCCTCTGTCAATGTCGTAATTCACGTTCTCAGGAAGGATTTCGATAATGAAAGGAGACATACACAGATTCCCATGAGACATACTCAAGGCCACTAACCTACTAGAAGGAAAAAGAAAACCCCTCAAGGAAATGTTCCAAATATATAGATGAAGGGCATAAATCTCTTTGGGTAAAATAATAATAATAATAATAATAATAATAATAATAAATTTTTAGATTTAAATTCGGGTATGTTCTTTAGGAAAGATGAATTAGAAAATCTTAAAAATAATCTATGGCAATTTTTACTGGTCTTTCCCATGTCTGGTTTACACTGACTCTATCATGTAAAGGAATACTTTTTTTTTTTTTTGGTAGAGACAGAGTCTTACTAGGTTGCCCTGGGTAGAGTGCTGTGGCATCACACTGCTCCAACTCCTGGGCTTAGGCGATTCTCTTGCCTCAGCCTCCTGAGTAGCTGGGACTATAGGCACCGGCCACAACGCCCAGCTATTTTTTTGTTGCAGTTCGGCCGGGGCCGGGTTTGAACACACCACCCTCGGTATATGGGGCCGGCGCCTAACCCACTGAGCCAAGCGCCTAACCCAGGCGCCGTCCAAGGAATACTTTTATAGCCAGAAACCTGGCAGGAGATATTTTGGTGGCGTGGACTCGCTATCTAATACAGAAGTGCTTTTGCCTTTTTTCTTGTACTTAGGTTTAATCAGCCCTTAGCAGCCATCAAAACAGCCAGGAAGAACAGAACATAAATAAGCTTTTTCATTGGCCCAAGCAATGTTTCATTCAATAAAATATTTGTTGAGTGATTACCAAGTACCAGGAACTATATCTAGGCATTGCGAGGCAGTGGTGAATGAGACAGCTCTAAACGAAGGCAAAACCTCAAAAATCTTGTTGGGTAGGAACCAAGACCACATGTATATACATGTATAAAAAAGTAGGTCACCTCCTACTTGTTCAAAATACTCTCTCCTAACAGCTTGCCAGTTTGCTTTCTCTCGTCATGAAATTGAGTCCTCTGATTTAGTTTAATTCCCCATCTTTATTTGGAGAATTTCTCATCTTATATGTTATGATTGGGGGCAGAGTCTATTACTCCCTCTGTAAGCTGGAAATGCAGACTTGTTTTCCCAGCATTTTGTGCAATAAGAGAGTGAGCACATGATGTTACTTTAACCAGTCAGTTCTGGGCTTTGACTTGGAAGCTAGTGATTTAAAGAAATCAGGGTCATAGAGAACCCATTCTTGGCTGTTGACAGTGTGACAATGCATTGCTTCTTGGCCTTTTGGCTAAGATCAAGTGACAGTGTGATAGTGATAGCAACGTTGTCTTTCGGGGCAGCCACATAATGACAGCATCCTGTTTTAAGGCTGGGGGCACTGACGGTGCAAGCATCAGTGTCCAGCCTCCAGTGACAACAGGGGTGGTGCCTTGACCCATCTATTGTTTGTGTAATTTTGGCTGTGGCTCCAGTTTAGGGAAGAGTCTTGTTGGTGTAGTTTTTCACTCATTTTCCTTCCTTCCTTCCTAGGCACACAATTGTTTTATATTTTTCAGTCTCCTTCTGAGTTAGATGTGACCTAATTACCAAGTTCTGGCTAATAGGTTGTGGTCAAAAGAAATAGATATCACTTCCAAGTCTCATCCATAAAGACCTCAGATCATATTGTCTGTAACAGTGGTTCTCAGCCTTCCTAATGCCACAACGTATTTTCATTGTGAAAAAGGGGTTGTGACCCACAGGTTGAGAACTGCTGCTCTATACTCTCTCCTCCTCCATCTATTAGCTGGTTGACAATGCCCTGTCCAGGCTAGAAATCATATTTGAATATGGCACAGTTTTCATCTGTCTGAGTCCCTGAATGGCTACTGAAAGCAGAGCCTCCTCTCCCATCAATTTTAGTGAATGAGAAATAAACTTCTACTGCAGCATACCACTGAGAGTTCAGGGTTTATCTTTATCAAAGCTAGAATTTCCCTAACTAAAGTACACATTCACACCAGAAAGTAGAATGTTGCTACAAGGAAACCTTAAGTGCACAGCCTTGGTTAAGCAATGAGGATGTGAATGGGAGGGAAACTGAGTCTGAAGGCTGGAAAGATGAAGATCTATATGCTATGCAGTGGCAAAACCCGAGATCAAAAAACTGTGTCTTGATGCAATTCAGAAGACAGGCCAAGTGCATGCTGATTCTTGAGCTCTGCGGGGGAAGGGTTAGGAAACAGTAGCAATTTGCAGAAAAGCGGATGAACTCAGGCAAGAATTGGCTTGTTTTCAAGCAAAAATGGAACTAAATGTCAGAAACTATAGGGGCGTTGAAAAGTTGGGGAAAATGACTGCTTCCAAAACTGAAACAGTAAGAAATCAGACTGAATAAGACTCAGCCTTGCAGCTAAGAACAAATCAAGGGTGAGGTTTTGCTGTCTAGGCTAGATGGCCTCAAGGCAGTAGGTAGAAAGCTAGAAAGCAAGAACATAAAGCAGGCCTGAGAATTATGATTCAAAAACAACCTACTCACATACGAAGCTGATTGGAAGCAAATAATAGATTAGAAATCTACCAGGGTTTGGGGGAACACTCCCATCAAAGAAACCACAAGCTTGGATTAAAACAAAACTTTGAGTATTTAAATAAGCTCTGGATCACCAAAATTATTAGCAAGAGATCAGCTTTAAGAGCATGCAGCTGATAAGAAAAACATACTTTCCTTCTCCCATATTAAAAGTGGCCGAACATTACTTTTTCTGGGTGGGTGGCTCACGCCTATAATCCTAGCACTCTGGGAGGTTAAACAGGTGGATTTCTTGAACTCAGGAGTTTGCAAGAACAAGACCTCATCTCTAAAAATAGCTGGGTGTTGTGGAGGGTGCCTGGAGTCCCAGCTACTTGGGAGGCTGTGGCAGGAGGATCACCTGAGCCCAAGAGTTTGAGGTTGCTGTGAGCTGACACCAAACATAACACTCAGTCCCAAAGTGACAGAGTAAGACTCTGCCTCACAAAAAAAAAAGAAAAGAAAAGAAAAAAAATAAAGGAAAAGAAAAGAAAAGTGGCTAAAGAGGAGAAAGACAAAGAAAAAACCTCTGGACACTGGAAGAAGGGGCCATGAAGAGCAATGGACAAGGGAGTTTCCACTACAAAGCGAATCTAGGGTCTATTTGGGAAACCTTCCTCACTCCCAGGAGAGGGTTTTCATAGATGTTACAGTAAAATTTGGCATGAGGACTGCTGTGATTCTTCTCTTTTCCACAGGGTATGTTTATCGCAATTACTCTGTCCTTGTGCACCACTCTGTCTTAGATGTGTCGGGGAGGACCCAGTCTAGCTCTAAGCAACGGAACCAGGATGAGCCACGAATCTGGACCTGACAGGGAACCAGGGGCATCCCCAGAGGTTCCCGGCACAGACCCAAACTCAGTGACGGGTCAGTGTTTGGGGTTATCTTTTCCATCCAAGTACTGCGTAGGCCCAAACCTGCTTAGCGTCTGAGATGAGAAGCGATCCAGCGTGTTCTGGGGGATACGGCATAGTTACCCCTCTTGCAGAGGGGGTGGCTGTGTCCTCTGTGTCAAAGGAAGTGTAACACAGATTTTGGTGAACAGAAGGATGGGCTGGTGCAGAGACCACCTAGCTGTCCCCATTTCTTACTGGGCCCCAGCTATTACCTAACTGCTCTTATAGCTAAGTGTGGTCATTTGACGAGGTTCTGACCCATGAGCTGAAGTAATACATGATGCTTCCAGGCTTAACCTATAAAAAATTCACACATGTACATGTACAGCATCTCTGCTGGCTGTTTCCCCCATTTTCAGACACAGTGCTGAGTCTCAAAGTGATCCTCGAAGTCATGTGCTGAAAATCTTAGCGTTCCCTTCAGCTTGACTTCCTAAGCAACTGTGTGAAGCCAAGTCTCTCATCCTTTCCCTGACACACCCATTGAACTTTGAGTGAGAAACACATATTGTTTTAAACTGATGTGATTTCATGGTTTATGTGTTAATATAGACTGTATATCGGTGTTACGACTGATATTGGTTACTAACATATATTGGTCATTGCTGATAACAGCCTATATCTTTATTTCTGCCCATTTTCAAGCCTGGTTCTCTGGCCCTTCTGGCAATCCTGTGAGCTCCTGAATATCATTTCAATTTATTCCTTTTCCATTTGTCACCCTGAATTGGGTTTTTTTGATTGCAGATACAAACCTTGCTTGATACATTACTTGTGAAAGTTAAATAATGCCCTTGGCACTATGTTTGACACTTAAATATGCCAAAAGTATTAAGTTGTCCTTTGCTTTAATTGGAAGGGACAGTTTGAAACCTTCATATGAGTCAATGATAGAATCTATAATAATTAAAGATTATCTCAGCACAAGTAAGATTATTATCTCCGATTAACTGCCTGCTTGTTTAGCATTGTCTTGAGAAAATATTATTTGGTAAATTGTGATGAGACAAGGTGAGAAAGCCTGAAGTGTTACTGAGCTGGGAGTAGTTCTGAGGAGGGTTGATCAGGTGTCTGTCCCTGCTCAACTCTGGGGCTCAACTCAGATGGGAAGGAAGAACAAAAGGAGTTAGAGGAAAAGCAGACTTCATCTGCTTAATTTTTCCCAAGGACAACGTGGATTGAAAGTAACAAAAGATATTGTAGACTAAAATTGAGAGCCTTACCATGTTGGGAAAGAGACAGGTAATACTTTAGAATGCAACCTGATAGCCAGGAACCACAGTAGGATGGAGGACTTTTCCAAAGAAGAAGGCTTATGGTGTCAGTTTGTCTGCACAGAAAATTATTAATGCACAACACATACCTGTAAGTAGGTAAAATTGTATCTTCGCGTTAGTAATATAAACCATGTAGTTTAGTTAGTTTTAGTACTGTTATCACGGATAGTTGATTACAGTAGCTCTAGTAAGGAAGGCATATTATAAAGATGCACATGGCAATAAGAGAGGGGGAATTTTCCAGAAATCCAAGAATATGCATGCTCCGTGGTAGCTGGATCTCCTGGATTTGAAACTGGAAGATCATTCAGTATCTAAGCTTACCGCTAAAGACTTCTAAAACAACCTGACTCTGAATGTCTTTTCTCATTTAAACTCTGAACATATTTCACCTTCTTGTTATATTTTTCTGGCCAACTACAACTGATTCTTCTCCTATTTCTTTGTTTAAATTTATATCTTCCCTAGAGTCTTTCTTCCTCATGGTCCAGGGGTCTTCCTGGAGATCCAGTAATGCCAATGTCTATCCACATCACTCTTCAGTCCTAGCCCAGGCAGCAGCAAGAGCAGAGGCTCTTTCTGCAAAGAGAGCTGTTGTAGGGCTAGAGAGGCAGGGCAATGCCCCGTGAGGACAGGGAAACAGCAACACCCAGAAAACAGCCACAGGAATAACCTGTCAATGACACAGCTCACCTTTCTCCCCTTTCACTAAAAAAGCAGAAGGAAAATAAGCAACTTCTTCCTTCTTTTTTTCTTGAGACAGAGTCTCATTATATTGCCCTCAGTAGAGTGCTGTGGCATCACAGCTCACAGCAACTTGGTACTCTTGGGCTTAAGTGATTCTCTTGTCTCAGTCTCCCAAGTAGATGAGACTACAGGTGCCTGCCACGACTGGCTATTTTTTTTTTTTTTTGTAGAGACAGAGTTTACTTTATCACCCTTGGTAGAGTGCCGTGGTGTCACAGTTCACAGCAACCTCCAACTCCTGGGCTTAGGTGATTCCCTTGCCTCAGCCTCCCAAGTAGCTGGGACTATAGGATGACTGGCTATTTTTTTGTTGCTGTTGTCATTGTTGTTTAGCTGGCCTGGGCTGGGTTCAAAAATCCAGTGCCCTACCCACTGAGCTACAGGTGTTGCCAGCTTCTTCCTTCTTTATAGCAATATGGCAGGGGCATGTGGAAAGCAAACCAACAATCACAAAAAGAACTTATACCTTAAGAGAAAGAGTTCACACAGAATTAGACTTGAAGTATAATTAATATCTTTACCATGATAAGAAAAAGTATTATAAGTATTTTAAAAACCACATGGTTAAGAAAAATAACAAATTAGAGATTTGGGATATGAAAAATTAACATTAAAGCAAAGAAATGAATGCATGTTCAATATAAAAGTTTAGATATAGAGACAATTTAGGGTTTATCACACAAAGTTAGGTATTACTAATCTTTTCATGTACACTATTTTTTTCCCTATTTACTATCTGATTCTTTATAGAAAATATTTGCCAACTACGATAGATGATGATGACTAACATATATTGAGAGATGAACAGCTATCAAGCATGGTTCTCATATGGGTATGTTATGTGTGTTATGATCATCTATCCCAACTGGCAGGATGAAGCTGTTGCTATTGTCCCATCTCACAGATGAGAAAACTGAGGTACAGAGATTCTCATTCACACCCGTAACTTCAGTTGCCACTGTCAGGTCCAAAGCAAACATTCTCCTTCACCTTCTGAAGTTAATGACGATCACTGACAAGCAGCATACAAATTTACCTGGCCATAGTTTTACATGACATGGGAGTTTTAAAAATAAAGACATGGAAATACAGGAGATATTTTCATTTTTATACTTAGGATGAACTAAGTACAGATAGCCATGTAAAAATGTGATTAGACAAAAAATATGATCTAATATTAATAGACTGAATGGGAAACCCAAGAAATCCTGTCTGTCTAGATTGTTTTTTGGCCTCTCTAAATATATATTACTTCCTTCTGGGCATAGGACAGGACCTCTCTGTAAAGGGGATCTTATGACCTACACTCAAACCAAGTAGGTCAGATAATTTCTTTATGGCCAGTAGTTTATGCCAAATGGTGTGTGTATGTGTGTGTGTGTTGGGGGGGGTAAAGTAATATTTTCAGGTTTTATGACTGGCTTCGAGAAAAAGTTTCTGGTTTCTACGACCTCACTTGGGAAAGGGGCTGTAGTATCGATAGCTACTTTGGGAGGACAATGATTCTGCAAGACGAGAGGACAGGAAAAGGGCAGAGAAAAACTTTTGCTTCTAAGGCTGCTTCTGAGGCCTTCGATTCGGGCAGGGGATTGTTTGCTGAGCCCTAATTCCCTAATAGGTGGTATTAGGGACTGCCAGGAACTCATCAAGTATCGACTTCTAATCTACACCTCTCCCCCGAGCTTCAGGCAACCCCAGCTCTCACAGCCAGTCTTAGAGATACCTCAGAACTCACGTGCTTCAAACTAGACTCCTGCTGGGCCCCTCAAACCACACTGTCTTTCAGGGCAATAGTTAACTGAAGAAAATGATAAGCTTCATAGTTTGGAAAGGAGAGCTAAACTTCTTAGAAAGGGTTGCAGTCTAGAGGTGGCCATGCTGAGAGGTTGGGAAGCAGAGCCCCTGCCAGGAACACGTGTTTCCTTGCCTACATCATGTCTTTAGAGAATGTCTTTTCTGTACTCACCGGTAAAGGGAGGTTTCTAGAGTCTAGAGTAACGTCAACTCATTTTAAAGTTTAAAATTATACCACAAAAGAAACTGTTCTCTGAGTTTCTTTCTTGATACTCATTAAAAAAAAAAATTTCCAAATGACCAAGCAGATTCTGAATAGTGTTCTACGTTTGCAGTCTGTTTTTCACTGCATATAGTTCCTTATTTTCTTATTTTTCCTTATGAGATCCAATGTTTCAGTTATCTAATTCCTACTGTTAGGCTCTGTTATACTGTATCAGAGTTGTCTCACAATTACAATCACTTATTGGAAAGGGCCAAATATTAATGTCAAAGGCAGGTTAAACGCATATGAATAAGGCAGAAGAGGTTAAGAGCTCAGAGAAGAGTTAACATTTTTCAGAATATGATTACTTTTGTCACTGGTATTCTGCTGAAAAGAACAAAGAAAAAGAAGTCACTTTAAAGTCACCCTCACCCTTGATGTGATGTCAAGGTAGAAAGAAGGCAAGAGTAGGCTTAGCGCCTGTGGCTCAGCGGGCTAAGGCGCCAGCCATGTACACCTAAGCTGGCGGGTTCGAATCCAGCCCGGGCCCACCAAACAACAATGACAGCTGCAACCAAAAAATGGCCAGGCGTTGTGGCGGGCGCCTATAGTCCGAGCTACTTGGGAGACAGAGGCAGGAGACTCGCCCAGGAATTAGAGGTTGCTGTGAGCTGTGATGCCACAGCACTCTATCCAGGGAGACAGCTTGAGGCTCTGTCAAAAAAAAAAAAAAAAAAGAGAAAAAAGGCAAACTCAGAGAAAATGAGATTGAAGGTTGTAAGCAGAGAGGTGTGTCTGAAACTGCTGATCAATGCTGCCTGCTCTCCTGGACACATCCACTATTTTGACTCGTAACAGCTCCCACGTCCCTGAACACGAGCTCTTTCCTGGGCTCTGGTGCTCACTGATACAGACCCAGATCACAGATGCACACAGGAAATGATGAATTTACTCTTTCCTTATAGATGCTAGTTATCAGCCTTTGGTCAGAATCGTAGCATGCAAATATCTTGTCCCATTCTGAAGGATGTCTGTGTGCTTTAGTTGTTGCACCCTTAGCTGTACAGGAGCTATTTAGTTTGATTGGGTCCCATTCATTTATTTTTGGTGTTGTTACCATTGCCATTGTCTGGATGGAGCTGAAGAATATTCTTTTTAGTAAAGTATCACAAAAATGGAAGCGCAAGTATCCAATGTTCACAATACTAATATGAAACCAATAGATAAACAACTATACATCCACATGAGAGAAAAACTCAATTCAATTCAAGTGGGAAGAGAGGGGAGGAGGAAAGAGTATTGGTAGGCTCTCACCTAAAGGGCATAGGTAAGGTACACAGCACATCCCCTGGATGAAGGGCTCAACTATAACTTGAACTTAACAAACAAGGTAACCCAACCATTTGTGCTCTCATATCAATCTGAAATTGAAAAGAATAAAATGATGAATTTATAATTCAAACTCATTAGAGTCCTTCTCCTTTCTGTTGATACTGGGTGTATCAATTTTAAAGATAACCAGTCTCTGATACAAGTCTAATCTCAGAGTTCTGTTCTCTTTGACACCTTCCAAAGGTTACCATCTTTTCCCTTGGAAGGAATATGTCAATTTAGACCAAATCTTTAACTGATGCTTAACAAGTGTCAATCGGTGGTAAGTAAAAAGTCAATAAGTATAATTCTTGTAAATGTCTGTTTGCATTTTGACATGGTTGTAGCAATGAGTAAAGATATTAAGATGTTCATTCATTTAGAAATCTACTAAGTATCCCCAACCTTTACTTCTTACAGAGTCACTCACGAATTAAGACAATAACAAGTCTTAGTGAATACCCATTACCTGGCTATTAGCAATTTTGGTAGGGAGTCCTGGGTACTGAGGCTCTGAGTGACATGGTCTTGGTCCCTACATTGCATCATAACAATGATGTAGACCCACATTTATGACTCACATGATCTATCAATTGAATGATTGCAGACGATTTAGTAGAGTTCAGACAAAGGTCTTCCTGCTGGGACTATGGCTCAGAGTAGACAAAAAGTTTACCATATTCTCATCCCACTTTCCTCCTCCCTTAAAAAACGATAGGTCCTTAGACTAGATGAGCTCAATAGAAGGGCATCTGTCCATATTAAGCAATTAGAGAGGGAAAAAGATTGTGGCTATGGAGAAATCACCCTTGTTAGGGATTTGAGATGTACTAGGAACTGTCTAGTAGGAATTGTCAATTGTGAATTGGAGAAGGATACTGGGGCTCAAACTCCACTCTTACGGGGGTCTTGCTTCTATCAGTGACCTTCTCTGCTCCTGATGGGATGACATAGCAAGCCTCCCTGATGGCTCCTAACAAGTGCCCTGCTGGGGTTTATGCCCTGTGTGGTTCCTGCCTACATCTTGTCAGGGTTGGTCTGTGATGAATAAAATGCAGCAGAAGCGATGGTTTGTCACTTCCTCAGCTACATATAAAGAACATTGTGGCTTCTGTCTGTCTGTCTGTCTCTCAGATTGCTTATCTGGTGGTAGGAGAGGGCTAGGTTAGTGGCAGATGGCTGTCATGTGGTGAGCAGCTCCAGGAGAGGCTCTTGTGGCTCTTGAGGCCAATAGCCACGTGAGTGAGCTTTTGGGGGAGAAGATCCTTCAACCCCGATAAGCTATATGACTGTGGCTCTGGCTGACACCTTGACACCAATCTCACAATTGACTGTGAGCCAGAACTACTCAGCTAAGCTACTCCTTGACTCTTGACCTTCAGAATCTGTACAAGATAATACGTCTTTGTTGTTTTAAGCTGCCAGGCTTGGGGTAATTTGTTAGGTAGCAATAAATTACTTATACACATGGTCCTAGACTGCACTTCTGTGTGTTTCCACACAATTTATTATTCCACATGTCTGACTCCTGCACTGACTGTAGACTAATTCTTGGCACACAGTAGGGACACTGTAAATGTCATTGAACAAATGAATAAAGTGAGATAAGATAATGAACATGGTTTCAGGCAGCCTCAGCTGAGGAATGAGTTATCGGGCTGCAAATTGGTTTACTTTTTCCAAGTGTGAGAGATTCCAAGTGAAGGGTCATTCTTTTTCTTGTGTTGTTACTGGCCTCCCCACTCTTCTCCAAAAAACTCCAGTGAAGTTCTACTCTCTTCTCAACAGTGAGGGGGCTTGTGGAGTTATGATCTGGAATCTAGGAAACTTCTCAGAGGAGTGAGTGACAGCTGTTGTGGGTTATCCACACTGGCTCTGAGTGAGAAGGGAGAGTTTCTTTCATTTCTCAGACACAAGAATCAAATTGTGGTGACACTCCCAGCATCAATTGTGGGATATATAATTAGACCAAGGGACATAGCAAAAGTAGGGGTGGAGATGGGGGCTTTTAATACTTTTTTTTTATTTGAAATTTTAAAAAATGTTTGTTCAGAGGAGGCTAAAAGTTCAGTTACTGCTCTGAGTGGTGTGGTGTCTGGTTACAAATGTTCTAGGACCGGCGCCTCCGCGTCAGGGCTCAGCCCTGCCCACTCTAACAGAGTCACATTACACCCCCTTCCTCCAAATCACACCAACTCTAACTGGAAGAAAGTATGTAAGAGGCTTTCAAAGAACCCCTGGACTGGCACCTTCCGTCACATTCCCTGCTTTCACAATCTGTTGATTTTAATAAAACTTAGGAAGACCAACCAGCCTCCAGCACTGAAGAGTAAGTCTCCAGTGGAATAGATGGTAAGGGGCAGGTGGAGCTTTCCCAGACAGCTGAAAAACCACACCACTCAGGGGCACACTATTAGGCCAATTTCAATAAATTATACTTCATTTTTCTGCATGCTTAAGAATGAGGGGTGGGGCAAGAAGGGTCCATCTGATCATCATTTCCCATTGAGAATCTTTTGGGAAGAAATGTGCAGCACTCAGCCTGCCATGCAGTGATCAGGATCCTCGGTGTGAAATAGGATAGCTTGATTTCAAGTCTCTCATCCGGTGTTTCTAATTGTTTGATCACAGACACTTTAGCTTTTCTGAGTCTCAGTTTTTTAATATCTATAAAGTGAAGGCACTTGTAATTACCACCTAGCACTCACTAAAAACATGTTAGTGGAATCTGAATGGGTTTCTTAAGGCCAAAGGAAATAAAAAAGCTGCAAGTAGAATTTGGGAATGCTTGATTGAATTTAAGGCCTGTAGAAAAAAAAGTAAATCATAGGCTTCTTACCAGCTTGGGATGCGATGCTGCTATTTCCAAAGGTAATTTAATATCGTTCCAGGATGCATAAAAACAGGGTGACCTACAAGAGCCACAAAATTGTACTTCTATTGACCATGTCAAGCTCAGTCTTTTGTTTCTGCACTTTAAAAAGAACATTAAAAAAACTGAAAATAAAGCAAAAAAAGAAAAAAAAGCTACTAAAATAGAGAAAACATTGCAAATAACTCCCCAAAAGTTAATAGGCTTGCAGAAATCCACTCTGGCTCAAGAGTTTGAACTTGCACCGGCACAGAATGACTGGACTATTCACTTACATTTACTTGGTGCTTATTATTATTGTTATTAGTGAAAATCTCTCTGTGATAAATCTATACAGGTCATCTTAGAAGTCTATTGAAGCACATAATATTCCCAATTTTCAAAATATCTAGACATAATTCTAAAAATTAAGATACATGGGAATATAATTGGACACTCAAAGGCCCAAAGCCTTTTTCGCCTTTTGCCTTTTCTCTTGGCAAATTAATTGGATAGTGAGCTCATGCAGAGGGACTTACTTCTCAGTTCCTCCCCCAGCTCTCTCATTTGTAGAATGGAGTTACTATTTACTGCTTATAGAACAGTTCAGAGCATTTAGTGAATCAGTATATATAAGACACTTTGAAGTGTGACCATGTAGAAGATGTTCAATAAATGATTATTGTTGTTATAATAATAATTGTTAATTTAAGGGGAGAATAACTTTTATTTGAAAGTTATAGAAAATTTTGAGCATGCTCCAAAATATTTACAAGTATATAAATATAAGGCCCCCTTTGAGCCCGACACCCAGGCTCAATCGGTGTCAGGCTCAAACCTTCTCTGGAGGTCTTCTCTCAAAAGCTTCACATACTCCTCCCACCCCCTGCTAATTAAGCCAAATCAAATGGCCATGCTTTTAGTTTTCCCGTGCTAACTAATAAATCATTATAAGTCTAACAGTTTAAAATAACAACACATATTTATGATCTCACAGTTTCTGTGGATCAGGAGTCTAAACATAGCTTAACAAGGTCCTTTGTCCAAGATCCCATAGGGCTGTGACCAAGTTGTCAGCCAGGCTATGTTTTCATGGGCAGGCTTGACTGGGGAAGAATCTGCTTCCAAGCCAACCCAGTTGTTGGCAGAATTCATTTCCTTGCCCGTGAACTTAGGACCCAGTTTTTTTGCTGACTATTGGTTCAAGACAGATCTCAGCTCCTAGAGGCCATCAATGCTTACCATGTGAGCTTTCCTGACATGGCCACTAACTTCATCAAGCCAGCAAGAAGAGATTCAGAGACAATTTTGCTAGCAAGACAGTCTTATATATAAGGCATGATGCATAACACATGACTTATATATTGTGTTATAATGTAATATAACCATGTGAATGACATCCTGCCACCTTGATTGCCATAGTCTATTGATCAGAAGCAACTCACAACGCCTCCCACACTCAGAGGGAGGTGATTACACAAAGTATGAACGTCAGGAGACCATCTCAGAGGCTGTCCATTGCTGTCACCAAGAGGAAAAGGTATAGCCCAATTCCCTTTTAAATTTTACAATTCATTTTTCTGTTCTAACTACAGAGGTCAGGCTAGGTTTTTATAGTCTGTTAATTAGAGGAAGGAAACTTAGGGAAGGAGAAAGAAAGTAGAAAGAACCATATTTAAGAGAATGTCAAACCATAATTTCTCTCCATAGTTAAAAATGGCAAAGTTAGTGTCCAAAAATATTAAACACTCAGAGGCCTGCCAAGATGGCTTTGGGGAAGGCAGTTGGAGAAATTCCTCCCTCACCGTGCAGGCCTAATTCAGCCCTCTTTGTACCTAATCATTTGAAGCCTTATACATGAAACCTGGCACCTGAGCCACGAGTAAATCTGTCTGCCTTGTGGATTAATGGGGAGATAACACTAACTTCCTTTAATCACATACAGGATTATTATTGAGATACCATTTAACTATTCTTTATCCTGTCCTAAAAAGGAACAAGGAGAAATGGGCTAAAATTTTAGAAGGAAGGAATTTGTATAGACCTAAGAAAAAATGATTTAAGAATACGGTGATTAAGCACTTAAACAGGCTATGAAACAAAGCTCTGAAATACAGCCATGTGCCACACTTAATGATATTTTACTCATGTATGATGGTGGTCCTATAAGATTATAATGGAGCTGAAAAATTCCTATCATTTACTATTTGCTGTACTATATTTTTATCATTACTTTAGAGTGTACTCCTACTTATTAAAAACAAATTAACTGAACACAGTTTCAGGCAGGTCTTTCAGGAGATATTACAGAAGAGGGCACTGCTATCATAAGAGACAACAGCTTCCTGTTATTGCCCTGGAGACCTTCTAGTGGGACAAGATGTGCAGGTGGTAGGCAGCGATACCGATGATCCTCATCCTGTGTAGGCCTAGGCTAATGTGTGTGTTTCTGTCTTAGTTTTAAAGGGAAAAGTTCAAAAAGTTAAATAAAAGAGTTTAAATAGAAAGGAGCTAGTAGAATAAAAATGTAAAGAGATTATTTTTATGTAGCTGTACAATGACTTTGTGTTTTAAGCTAAGTGTTATTACAAAAGAGCCTAAACGTTTAAAAAATCTTAAAAGTTTAAAAAGTAAAAAGTTATAGCAAGTGAAGGTTAATTTACTACTGAAGAATGAAAAATGTAGTATAGCCTAAGTATGTAGTGCTCATAAAGCCTACAGTGGTATACTGTGACGTCCTAGGACTACCAGTCACTGTCCACTCACACACGGACGCGCCCAGAGCGACTTCAAGTCCTGCACGCTCCATTCATGGTGAGGGCGCCATACAGGTGTCATCATTTTTAAAATATCTTTTCTGCTATGTTTTTATTGTATCTTCCCCATGTTTAGATACACGAACACTTACACTGTGTTCTAATTGCCTACAGTGTTCAGTACAGGGACATATTACACAGGCCCATAGCACCATCTCGCCTAAATGTGTAGTAGTCTACACCACCTAGATTTGCGTAAATACGCTATGATCTTCACACAAGTATGAAATCACCTAACAATACTTTTTTCAGAACACATTCCTGTCGTGACTGTCTTATGAATTTTTCAAAAATAGGCCAGACACCCACTTGCATGGTGGTCCAAATGCAAGGAAGGAGTTAGGCTTCCAGCCCTTCCCCTATGTTCAGCACGTGGTAATGCCTCAAAAACAAGCAGTTGTGAAATACAGGAGAACCTCCACAGCTGGCCACCTCCCTGCACTGACCACCTCCTTAAGCTGACCTAATGTTCATAGACTGGACATGCACTTCATGTGTGTGTCAGTACAGTGGGCCTAGTTCCTTATGTTGACCACCTCTGTGGTTGACTAGTTTGCTACTGTCCCTTGGGTGGTCAACTTACAGAGGTTTCACTGTGTATGGAAGTTTATTTGCTGCTGTTGATGACCAACCTCATAGAAGTATTTTTCAAACTGAGATCCTCAGACCACTGCATCAAAACCATCCAGGGCTTTGTTTAAAATGCAGATTCCCAGGTCCAGCTATGGGTGTTATAAATTAAAATCTCTTGAGGTAGGGCTTAGGTATATAGGTCTATTTTTTTTAACAAGTGCCAGAGAAGTGTTTATGTACTCATTAAATTTTGAGAACCACTGTAAATGGAATATAATCTATATCAGGACTCAAATTTCTTAATTCAAATATCTTATGCCATCACCCTCAACCCTAAATTTCAAAGAAATAAATACTGCTTCCTCCTTTGAGCAGCCAGAAATGCATCTCACAGTCCCCTGGTTTTTATCCCTAAATACAGTTAAGCCACAAAACTATATGAACATATACAATGGCTGCTGCCATGCTGGCTCCCTGGGGAAATTACATAATAGTTTCTGGCACATACTACTGTTACTAGAATTACAAATGAACCCCAACCCCCATTTCTTCAGTGGTCTCATGTTTTCAGTAAAACCACAACAATATATCTGCTGCTTAGACCCTGGGGTTAAGAGAACAGGAGCATGTGTGGAGAAGTGTGTGTGGTTTGCTGGATCGAAACTCAGGGTGCCCCCTCCTACCCATTGCAGAGTCTCAGTCTGAACCCTGTGTCTCTATACACTGCGCTTGAATTTTTGCAGGACCCTATTAGGGTCCCCAGGAGACCTCTCACATGAAGTCCAAGAAATCTGAGGAGAACGTGCAGCTTACATGATGGACTAATTTCATTTCAATAAAATTCCCATATTACATTCAATGTGTCTGGCTTTATTAAGTTTTGTCATAAACGCTGGGAACACTTCCAAATTTAGGCTTGCACAATTATTTTTATTGGTGCGTTAACTAAAAATGGTATATGCATAAGTCAGAGTGTACATTTGACTTCATCTGGGGAACCAAAATGAGCTTTAGGTTGATTTATAGACATTTTAGCCCTGTAAATGAGATACAGGAAATAGGGGTTAGAGTTTCTGATCACAGCATTTCTAAACCCTCTGCTGGTTCTATCCACAGCCCTGCCATGTATCTAATGAATTTAAATTCCAAATGTCTATCGGCGACTCACAAAGTCACCAAACAAAGAGGCTGGCTTATTTTCAGACCCAGAGCCATCCAAACTGGGCAAAAAAAAATAGAGGTTTGTTGCACTAAAGTGGGACTGGGGAGCTCTCAGTGCTTTGAAAGGTTTTAATTGCTATGGAAAAAATCCTTTCAAAGATTTTTTTTCCCCCAACACGGGCCCCTTGGAAACTTTTCATAGGGGAACTGTAAAATATTTATACAGCTAGCAGCACTGTTAAAAAAAAAAAAAAAAAAAAGCAAGCAAGAAAGAAACATAGCTCTGAATGAAAAGCAGACTTGACTTGAAGTGAGCCCTGCAGATTCAGGGGACCCAGGGAGGGGAGGTTACTGTGATTTCAACCCCTGGAAAACAGGATTAATCCCTTCCAACCTTGCCCAGACAGGGTGTCTTCCCGGGCATGTGTCCTCGCAGTCCCTGGGCCTGGCACTTGAGAGAGACCTGCGTCCCTGGACTGGGTCGGACACAGGACTGCTGCCATTTTGAAGTTTAAAGTTTTGAACAAGAGTCCTCACATTTTCATTCTGCATGGTATGAAGCTGGCTCTGCTCACAAACTGCCCCCGAACTGCTGTCTTCGGACACTTCAGTATGGTCCTCCCACTCCTTTCTCCCTGCTGGATTTTCTTTTCTTTTGCTTCCCCACCACCACCCAGGGGAATCTACAACTCCGACTCTTTGACAGCCCTGAATGGCATCAGCTCCCATTCCCATCAGGCTGTCTGGCTGGCACGCACTTTGCCCACGCAGCTTTATCACCCCAGGGCATGTGCGGCTAGCAATCCATATTCAAAAGCATAAAAAACATGGCACTGAGTTTGTAAATAGACCAGAAAGTGTGGAATTTGGGAGTTAAAAGGAACTACAGCAGCCTCATTTTATAGAGTAAATTTAGTACTGGAGAGAGGAAGGCAATTCCCCAAGGCTACTTTATGTATTAATATCAGGTTAGGGATACAATCTAATATACTCGCTGCTAGCCCATTCTGCAGCATCTATAAAAAGGGATTAACATGGACAATTACAGTCCCCCAATGGTCTCCAAACTCATGTGAACCCTGGCTTTAGTTTTCTCCCAACACTTCAATCAACAATGACATTATTAAAGAAAGGGCGGGAAAGATAATCACTTTCTCCACATCAGCCTCCCAAATATTTTCATTTCCTCCCACTCCTTATCTTTTTCTGGTGAAGCTATCTGGCAGGAAAAATTGCAGATATAAATTGCATGGCTTCTTCAAGGCTCCAGTCTCCCCATCAATGCTGTCAACCTGGCAAACCCTATAGAAAGGAGGAAAAGAATCCAAGGGCCCCTGAAATCCACAAAGTGGATAATTAACACCAGAGAAATCAAGTTTCGGCTACATGTGGTAGCTAAAGCACTATGGGGCAGGATGAGACGAGGTCCAGAAACTTTCACAGTTTTTTTGGTTTTGGGTTTGTTTTTTTTTTGGCTGGGGCCAGGTTTGAACCCACTACCTCTGGTATACAGGGCCAGTGCCCTACTTCTTTGAGCCACAGGCGCCGCCCAAGGTCCTAAAACTTCCTAACAGGGAGGAATGAGTTACAGAATTACCAATCAGAAGGGACCGTCTTGTCTCAAGGATGACTTAATTGCATAATTCAATTAACATGCTTCCACTAATTATACAAGCTTTTAGATGACAGTTCAACAGCAGCACCACTGAGAGTAAGCCAGTTCTTAACTTAGTCTTAAGTTAATTATAAGTAAATCACATTGATTTCTTTTTCATATCCTGCCTTCAACTGTTTTGTTTGCGAATACTATCACATAATTTAAAAGCGCTGGGTTTTTGGCAAGAAAAGAGATTTATGCCATGTGAATAACTATAGCATTCATCAATTTAAAGAGGCAAGCCACTTCCTTCCTTTTGTCCTTCTTTTCTTCTTTCCTTCGTTTCTTGTTCAGATAACAATTCTTATCAAATATTAAGTTAGATAAATAACAATCAGTTGAATTGAACACTTACTTTCCAAAATCTCAGCTCTTTCATAGGACAGCATCTGGTATATGTTAAGGGCTCACTATAGATTTGTTAAATAATTTTCAATTATTGGTTATTGAGATATTTGGGGCATGATAGAGAAAGTCTGTAGAAGGTCAGAAGCCCTAATACCTAATTTCAAAGAGTGTATATGTTCTTTCACAAGATAAAATGTAAAAGCATGAAAATAACAAGTCATTCAAAAACTACCTGGAATTTTAGACACTGACGAGGAATGCAGAGAATACATGATAAAAATGGTAAATCGGATTAGCTCTTCCACTAAGGCAGATAAGAAGATGGGCTCTCAATATGAGTTATCATATCTACATACAAATGAAAATTGACAAATGTAAATTACCTGCTACAAACCAATGGACAGTGGATCCTGCACGGATGGAAACATTTCAACAAAGCAAAGGAAGCCACTCTAGGATGGGCCCATTGCAAATTTGCATAGCATCTTATTCATTTTTAGCTGCCTTGAGTTCACTTTCAAAAAAAGCATGTGTACTTTTTACTAAACCCTACCCAGTTTTTCTATGCTTTCAAGATTTAGGATTAAGCAGAAATCCATAGGTATGTTTGAATTTGTAATAGATATTAAGACTCCAAAAATATTTGCCAGAGAAGAAATAGAATTGCTTTATTTTCTTGAGGGCTATTTGTTCTACTTTTCTACCTAGCACTTCATTTACTCATGTAGGTCCAAATTTCTCTCATGTATTTGCTACTTGATAAATATGGAATTATGAAAAATATAGGAAAGCATGAAAAATATAGAGAAAGCCACTGTATTCCCACTAATATTATCAAATAAGCAGGCTAGATTCTACTTAGTTAGAGGGAAAAACAAAAAAATAAATTTTTCTGTGTAAGTAGCCACCATGTTGGGTAGGGTTAAAACAGCAAAGGAGATTTTGACCCATGAAGATGTGAGACTTACTCCTACTCATATTCAGGTCCCAGGCTACAGTCACTTCCTTATGGAAATTTTCCTGCCTTTGCCCCACATGTTAGTCCTCTGGATTTGGGCCACTTTTCCTAATAACTTACACTTGAAATTCATTAATAATTAGCAGCCATCGAATGCTTGTTCTTCCTAACAGGTCATCCATTTCCCTGAGTGTCAACTGAGCACCTGATTGCTCACCACCATGTTTCTGTCCTGGCACTCAGATACCTCCCATAAACATTCTTATGGAGTGAGAGAATGAAAAGAAGGCTCCTTTTGTATTCTGCCAACATCCTTGTATTAGTTGGAAGTCTTTTAACTACATGTGATAAGCGCCTAGCTTGAACTACTTTAAATTTAGGAAAGCAAAAAGGTTTAAAAGGCAATAGACTTATACAGGCAAAATGTGGAAAGGCAGATCTTGAGAAAATATCCCTTCACTTTCCATTCAAGATATTCCAAGGAAAGAGTCTTATAGGCTCAACATAGGTCACATGTCCCTACCATGGACTAAGCACCTTGGCTAGAAGGGTGTGGCCCTACACTGGCCAAGTAAGAGTTGAGCGATGGCCTCTGGGGCTGAGGGAGGTGCAGAGCATGTGTTCCTAGCCCCACCGGCCATAACTTTGCTTTGTGGAGGAAAGGGAAGGTAGGAGAAAGGGAAAGGAGGATGTTAGGCTCCCAAAACAGTGATGCTCACAGAGTTCTCAGCCTGGTCTGGAGGAAGATGAGGTGTTTCCACAATTCTGGATTCTTAATTACAATGACCTGGATATGGGCAACTTTTTTTTTTTTTCATAGAGAGCCACATGGATTCATGACAGCTCAAATTATCATTTTTATTTCTATCTACTCCTTTGTGAGAAAATGTTTCCCACGTGCCGGTAGCAATATTTTACAATTTAATTCATAGTGCTACCAATAATTGGCTTTGATTGATTGATCTGGAAAATAATGCAAACATCATGTTCTATTCTGAGAAAAAGTCTGAGGGGCAAGAGTGGCAATAGAGCGAGAAGCAAAAAGTGTTGTCCTACGTCATTCTTAAGGATACTTTATTATTCTCATACATGAAAGCAGAGAGAATGCCCAGTAATAGCTCATTCCTCTGGGACCCTGGAACTCCCCGCTGGTTTCCTGTGTGTTCAGGATGTTTTCTCATGCTACAGCTACACGTGCAGACCAATCCCTGTCACACAGGGATGTGTACGGTGGGAATGGCTTTTTTCTTTAAGAGTTATACTTTAGCCCACATATGGCTGCACATGAAATATCTATTTTTTCCTCTTTTTGTGTGACATCAGGTCTCTTCTCTATTTACACAGGGACAGAAGAAAAGCTTGAGGAAGGGGAAAGGGTCACCGGGCCCATGATCTTGGCCGTCTATGGTTTTTCTCTTGCCATTTCCTTTCATCCATCACTGTCCTCCCTAGAAACTCATCTACATCCCTTGAGTTTTGATTATTTTTCCTTAGGTAATGCCTCTTTTAAGGAACATTTTTTAAGGACATTTTGTTCTCTGCAAAGCAGCCATGCTAGAACTTTCCTGTTGGTCCCAAGTTTCTGTCTACTCACATTCTGCTTTTCTTGTTCTTGCCATGCAGGGAATATTTGCATTCTTTCTGATTGTGGGGAAATGTGCAGTAATCTTATACCATATGTATTTTTATATTGAAAGTCATGAGATCTTTATTTTGCATTCCTTAACCATGACCCATCATCCATTTCCCATCCTTTACAAGGGCAAGCTGGTCGGCATGCTTCTCCACTGCAGAATTCCCAGAGAAGCTGGGGCACTTGGTTCTTTTATCTCTCCCTTTGGCAAGGGTGGGGTGGGGTGGTGATGCTTGTTTACTTTGGGAGAAACACTTTTAAGTTCCAGTCTCTCCTACCATCTAACCCCCAGGTAATTTATGCTTACAACACTGATGTCATAGTATTTTAAGTTAAAAAACAAGCACGGGCCCAAGGGAGTAAAGAAAGGGCCCAGGTGAGAAACGAATCAGATCTATAGTACTTATGCCAGCTCAGACACTTGTCTTTGCCCCCTAAAGAAGGAAGGAATGTGCCGATGAATGTATTCACTGATTCTGGGCACAAAAGGTCATGAACATCTTCCATTCCTGTATTCAGCAGAATGCTGTTTCCAGGAGATGTGAAAAAAACATTCTATAGTCAAATAAGTTTAGGAAAGGACATATCAGAATTCACAGACCACATTAGCATATTAAAGGTGCTGATGGTTTCACCTTAAATAAACCTATTTAACTTTGTTTAACTCAGCATTCCCTAAATTTTTCTGAGCTTGAAACACTTGCCACAGTTTACCCAGAGATGACCTGCAGAACAGAATTCTTTGGACTGCCCAATTAGAAGACAAATACAATTCTATTATCGTAAAAGTGATGTGCTCTTCATAGATACTGAAAACATAAATTGAATTTCCTTCTGAAGTCCTTGTTCCACTGCCCTCTCTCAGGGGTGAGAGCCCTCTGACTTATTGACTCAGAGGCAGAGCTGTGAGGATGGGTTCTTGACATTTTGTGGGAGATAACAGGCAAGAGAGACAGGCTCTATGGAGAGGAAAAGGATTTTTAAAAATTCCTTTAAGGCCAGCACAGTGGCTCACGCCTGCTATCCTAGCACTCTGGGAGGCCAAGGCAGGTGGATTGCTTGAACTCACAAGTTCGAGACCAGCTTTGTTACTCACCTCTAAAAAAGCCAGGCATTGTGGCAGGCACCTGTAGTCCCAGCTACTTGGGAGGCTAAGGCAACAGAATGGCTTGAACTCAAGAGTTTCAGGTTGCTGTGAGCTATGATGCCACAGCATTCTACCAAGGGTGATAAGTGAGACTCTGTCTCAAAAAAGAAAAATAAAATCCTTTAGCTTCAATTTGACATATCTGGGGGGTAAATTTGGTGGACTGGATAGAATTTTACACAGGAGACAAAAAGAAGAAATGTGAGGGGAAGCCCACTCTCTCCAGAGCTGGCAATATTAGGAGGAGATTACAGCGAGAGAGGGCGGAAAGTGAATTGATGGGATCTGTTTTGATTTCTCCCATGGGCCTTTGGTTAGAAAAGAGGGAGGAGTATCTGGTGAATGTGGAAGTGCTCCACTGCCTGTTCCGGTCTGGGATTCCTTCCGGGGGGGTTGGCCAGTGACATGGCTGAGCAGAGCAAGTGTTTGGGATTTAGCTCTGCTGCTCCTCTCAAGGACTCTATATGGCATGGCGGACACCCCACATTGTCACAGTGCTCAGAAGACATAAGAATTGAGAGTCCACGTGTCTTCCATGGGGCCAGGTAGGGAGAATGGTAGACCATTAAGGGGACTCAGAATCAGAGAGAGCCAGGGCAAGGGAGGCTGAGTCAGCCAGTAGGGGCCCAGACCCTGACCAAGGTGAGAGAAGCCAGTGCACAAGGTGTGCTAGTCACTGCCTTTAGCGTTTGTATTGGAATGAATAGAGGGCAAAACAGGGGCTCACTCTGCGCCAGTGAGATCATGTTAGCCCTGATGTCAATGTACCTGACGCCACCTTGCAGAGGATTTTGGGGAAAAGGGGAAGCAATCATTGAGACTGAACTTGAGACTAAAACACTATTGGAAAGACTGAACTTCACTTACAGGAAATAATTTACATTTGGGGTTTGCACTAAAATATAAACTGAATTGGAAGTTATTCCTATGTGTTCACTCAACTGGGGGTGGGGAGTTTAGAAGAAAGGCTAGATAAATAATAAACAACACAAACAGACCATATTCTCTCTGCACATCTGTATTTTAGTATGATTCAAATTTCAGAGATTGACAGTTCCTTCTTTGGTATTCATAAACCTCAGGACTGCTGTGGTGCATTCAAAAGCTTATTGTATACTCTTCTGATTATCAGTTTGTTGGGCTAGGAGCTGCTCACTATAGAGGCCCAGTGTCATTCATCTTTTTTCCTATTACATAGAGTAGCAACTAACAAATATGAGTTGAATGAATGAATGAATGAAATATGCTCAAGCTCTGCATCTCAGTAGATGCTCTACAGAGGGGAACTCACCTGTGTTTTCTTTTTCATTAAAGGAAGAAAAATAAGCCTTCCTCGGAGAGTTTGGTGGCAGCCCTCTTTCTTCACAGGTGTGCCGTCCTTTCTGCTTTTCTTCCATCTCTTCCATCTCCATGCAATTACTTACTTTCTTTTTCCTCTGCCTTTCTTTTTTCTAAATGCTTTGCAGATGAAGGTGGCTCGCAGAATAAAGGAGTAGTCCTGTCTTTGAGAGTTTCCAAATCCTCTTAAACTTCCACTCATGAAGAAACTTAAATTTAAGTGACAATTCTTGGCTTACAGGAAAACACTGAGCCTTCTGATAATCTTGCTAATTCCCACATGATTTTCCTGTCCCTGTGATCTCTACAGGCCACAAATGCATCCTGAAGGTGCAAAATCCTCAACTTGCAAAAAGGTGCTGAGTTCCTTCCATGTCCCGCTGCACTGGAGCCACACTGAGCCCCTGTTTCTGCTTGCTGCCCTCCCACAAAGACCAGAAGAGACAAGTGTCTTGGTAGCCAGCTTTGCAAAGACTGCACCTCGGCCTCTTTTGGGTCTCAGTGCCAAAAAGAAGTTTCCTCTAGATTCCCACCTAGGAGTTAAAAGTCTATGTGTGCTCTTACACTTGTAGCATTCCTTTTCATAACCACATCATGATGAATTGCAAGTGCACTTGACTTATCTGTTTCTTCCATTAGCCTGAAAGCTCCATGAAGGCAAGGATATTGCTTATAAGGATATAAAAAGTTATATATAGAGATAAGTAATATCCTTGCCTTCATGGAGCTTTTGTTCACTCTTATATTGTCTTTACCCACCATTATGCCTGGTATATTATAATAATTGTAATAATTATGATAGTAATAATAGTCACAGTGCATCTGTGTATTGTACTTTCTCTGAGAAAGTGCTTTACCTGACTAGCTCATTCAGTCGACAACCAACCCTTTAGGTAGATACTATCATCATCCACACTGTATATGTTGATAAACTGAGGCACAGAGAGGCCAAGTAACTTTCCCAAGGTCACTCAGCAAATAACTGGTGAAGTTTAAATGTAAACGCAGGTATCTGGCTCCAGAACGCACGTGCTTGACCAATGGACTACACTCCACAGCACTCCAATGGACAACATGATACTATATATTTTTACTCTGGGTAGTGGGCTCATTCTTAGAAGTAAACATGGTCAGACTGGGCTGAGGAGACTGCCCTCTCCAGGGCACTGAGGGGATGTCCAGCAAAACAGGGAGTAGAGGTCCTGAGTTTATGAGAGGGACAGGCTTTGTGAATAAACAGGACCTAGGAGTGGAGAAGGCTAATGGAAATGTAGGTGGGGCTGGGCGCGGTGGCTCAGGCCTGTAATCCTAGCACTCTGGGAGGCTGAGGCAGGTGGATTGCTTGAGCTCATGAGTTTGAGACTAGCCTGAGCAAGAGCAAGACTCCCGCCTCTATTAAAAGTAGAAAAATTGAGGCAAGAGGATCGCGTGAGCCCAAGAGTTGGAGGTTGCTAAGAGCTATGATGATGCCATCACATTCTACCCAGGGAAACGGTGACTTTGTCTCAAAAAAAAAAAAAAAGGAAAAGAAAAGTACACTTAGCAGCTGGTCTAAGTGAGAAATGTGAAGGAGACAGAGAAATGTCTAACAGAGATTTTTGGCTAGGTTTCTTTCTGGAACAGTCTTTGAAAATCCCATGCCACTTCTAGAAAAGATAGAGGTCTACATTATTCTTTAACTGAGCTTTTTCTTTATGTGAATGCTCAGCTATGTGGAGTTCCAGAACTGATTCAGGGCTTACAAGTAGTTCGTGAGGCACGTGAGCTGGCTGCCAATAGCCTCGACCCTCTCTCTGGACTTCTTGGAGTAAGAATGAGGAGAAATGGCTCAGGTCAGAGCTTGAAGCTACTTGTGTGTAGGATTTCTAATCAAGTTCCCTCTTGTTTTGGGGCTTGGGGTACACTTACTCAAGAAACTGCAAAAGAGAAATTGGGAAGGAGAGGTTGAGATGTTGCAGAAATAAGAATAAGAGAAAGTGAGGGAGGATGTAGGAAAAGTCACTCCTTTGATTTGTATGGTGTGATTTCTGAAATTGCTCCAGCCTCCACAGGATTTATGTGGCTTCATTAATCACACTTTCTTTTGAAATGGAATTTTCTGCCTTGGAGCCTTTGAACGTTGACATCCAAATACAATATATTCTTTTAAAGACACCTCTGGATAAAGATAACACTGTTGAGGTAATTCCCCCAGATTGTAGGTGGAGTCTGATCCTCAGGTCTTGATAATATGATGAAAATAGGACCTCTCTTCAGAGAACGGAAGAGTTCTGGTATGATTAGGATCCCAGTTGCACATATCCTGGGCCAGGAACAGTGGAGGAAAAAAAAAGAAAGAAAGAAAGAAAAAGAGCCCCTTGTCTCTGATTAACAACAACAACCAGCGCCATCTAGTGGCAATTTATGTTTATCCTGCAGGTGTCTTGACTGTGACCTCCCTGACTATCCCTACAGGAAAACAGAAGTTCAACTTTCTGGTGGCAACTTGACCTGCATCAAATGATAGGGCTTAGGTGAAGATATGAGGGTGTCAAAGCTGCTGCTGCTGCTCAGAGAAGCTGAATCCAAAGTGTATTTGCATCTTTTCTTCTTTTTTTTTTTGAGTCCACACAAATGGCATAGAATCACATAACAAACAAAGGGAAGAAAGGAAGGAAGGGGAGGGGGAAGGGGAACACTGGTCATCAGGTTTCACACTACAGGTACATCTTTCCTCACCTTACAGGGCGCTCATCATCCCCCTGGTTTGCTAATGAACCAAAATACAAAGAGGTCAAGTTGAAAGGCAAGGAGACAGAAGTTGCAGAGGGAGGGGGGAATTTGAGTCCAAGTCTCTTTAAAGAAGCTTTCTGTCTGATTTTAGAGAAGCTTTAGAGAAGCTTTGGTTGAAATTTCCCTCAGTGGAAGCCCACATTTCCAAGCCTTGCCCTGGATCTTCAGCCTTTGAGGGTGATGGTATTGGAATGAGTCAGAACGCCCTCGAGTAGGGAGAGGCACTGTGAGAAGAAACAGCCCCCTCGTCTTCTCTCAAGGCTCAGATCCTGTGGACAAAGCTCCAGCAGCTGTTGGTGGATGAGCACTATTTTTTCACAAAGTCACCACCAGCTACCATTTCTGGGGACACTGCTGCTCTAGCAAACTCCCACCCCACAGGGGGCCACAGCAGCAACCTCTCTGCCTAACACTGTTCCCTGAAAGTGGATTCCATCCATTCAGATTCTAATAAATCACTTTCTACGCATTGGTGTATTTTTGTTGCACACACAAAAACAAGGTTCTCTATAATTAGGGAATAGATGTTGGTTTTTAAAAAAGAAAGCGCTCATTTTATAACTAATTGAATTGTTTGGTTTATGACTTGATCAAAAGTGAAAGTTAATTTATTTCATTTATGAAAACTCACTCAAATAGAGGCACTGAAAATAATGGAATAGAAATCCCCTTCAATTCAACAGGTTAATGGTACAGATTAAGTAAATAAAACCCACTATAATGTAGAGCGCAAGAAAGGCATTTAGCTAAAGCTGTAAGCTTATGGTAATAAGGCAAGCATATGTAGTTCTGAATTTTTAATTCAGGTATTCAATTATAGTTACATAGGTAAAACTCTTTTTGCTTGAACAAACTCTAATAGACTGCTATCATGATACCATCATGAGGGACAAAAAGTAATAGACTATAGTGAACTAAGACTTCTTGCCATTATAGTTGACTCCTACGAAAACAAGAAAAAGAGCTTTCCCAATTTTTAAGTGAGCAAAAGATTTTATAATTTGAATTAAAAAATCCAGAGGACGAACATGTCACTGATTAGTGAGAATTACCACTGTCAAATTCATGCGATTGAAATCAGTATTCTGTTAGTTCTCCAGGGTTTCATCGATAATGTTACAATGTTGTCAGGGAGTCTAGTTTGAGAATGGCTTGTCCTTTCCCTGAGATCCTTTATAATTTTTAGCATTTTGGGAAAATGATGTTTGAAAGATTATATCACAATCTCCCTGATTTTTTTATCAACAAGTATTGGCCTTGGTATAAAATATACACAATATGGTCAATGAAATAAAATGGAGTCTGTTGGGACATTAGTAAAATGATTCTGCCCAAGTTAAGAGCAGATATTGTCTCACTGTGCATATAATTAAAAAATTAGTATTAATTTCCTCTGATAACTTGGGTTTTAACATTTTCAGAAACTCAATATAAAATTGGTTTTAGAGTAAAAATGCAAGACATTTTCACAATAGGAAGGATCCCCAGTGTCAACAAACTCTTTCTTGATGCAAATAGCCATTGATTTTTATGACCTCAGTCATGGGAGCCATATGAAGAGGGAGTGACCCAGGCTTGTAAACTTGGACGTGAATCTGGTCACTCAATGGGTCCTGCATGTGCTATCCCTGGTTTGGAGTCTACTCTACCACATTTTTTCTAACTGCTGAAATCTACAGAGAGAAGCCCTTTCTCTCTATATACATATATTTTTGGTTTTGGAGACAGAGTCTCACTATGTTGCCCTCAGCTATGGCGTCACAGCTCACAGCAACCTCAAACTCTTGGGCTTAAGTGATTATTTTATCTCAGCCTCCCAAGTAGCTGGAACTACAGGCACCCGCCACAATACCCGGCTATTTGTTGTTGTTGTTGTTGTTGTTGTCATTGTTGTTTAGCTGGCCTGGCTGGATTCGAACCTGCCAGCCTGGGTATATGTGGCCGGTGTTCTACCCACTGAGCTACAGGCACCACCGAAGCCCTTTTTCTAACAGAAAACTCACTCTAAAATTTCTATCAGTGGAGACTGGGTTGGTGGGTGAAGACAGTAGACAGCCTTGAAATAATAAGAATAAATATTATTTGTTGTATCACTACTAGGTGCCATGTTGCATTTCTACAATGTGCCCCTGTGCTAAGTGATTTTTGGTTTTTTTGTGCATTGTTTTAATTTTCATAGTAATATACTTTTTGAAGAAAAAAACTGTGAGAGCTCAGATGTTTTGCCCAAGTTCAAGCTGGTTTTGGTTAGCAGGGTCAGGAACATTTTGTGCTCTTTCCTAGGTACATTGGGAGAAGAATCGCTGGGGGTTGGGGAAGGGAAAGACGTCCCCTTTTGGTAGTGACAGAGGAAAGAAACATCAAGTGCTCCCTTGTCCAAGAAGTTGCTCTGAGTATGTCCCTATGTTCACAGTTGAGTCTAAACTAATCGTCATATTCTGAACCTCCTCTACACTGCTTTTCATTTCACAAGGCCATAAAGATGCTAGTTTGGGAAATGAACTCATGGGTTGCTAGAAGTAGATAGCCACCAAATGGTGTGCTCTAGCAGTGAATGGGAAAAGCTTCAGAAGGAAACCACTGAGGTGGCTCCAGAGCTGGCAGTTTTCTCACTATGTGACTGGCTTCAGGACAAGGGAAGTGCTCTGTTTTGTGCTATATGACTCTATCTTCATGTACACAGCTGATTGGTGCAATGATGAAACTTGACCAAAGCTAAGCCAATTAGATCCTTCCCCAGGATATTTTCAATAGTAACTATGGTAATCTTTTTCTGGAGGCAATTCTTAAGATACAAAGAGTAGGAATTGCTGCTGTCTGCCATGTTTCTACTGCTGTCTTCCATGTGGAAGTTAGTTTGAGAGAATTAAGGAAACATTTCAAAAGAAATATGGGATGAGATGGAGAGAGTCTATTCTTACCTAGTTGTTCCTAAAACCCCCTATATGGTACCAGGGTACATGCCTCTCTTTAAATCAGTACCTGTTGTGTTTCTGTTGTGTATAACCATAGAATACTGACTGACACAATCTCCTTCTTCAGATGAGTAATTCATTACATTTTTATTCTCTTAATAAACTATAAATAACCATGAATAGACTTACTCTGTTTTAACAAAAGAACATTACAGTTCAGCTGTCTTCTCAAAACATTATGTATACCGGCCAGCTGACAAGGCCTTGCAAACTTAAGGCAGAGCCTAGGTTAGGCCCTTTGGACAAGGGAGGCAGAATTTATGGAGAAAACTGGGGAAGGGATGGTTGAGGAAGGAGCTATATATAGGAAGAAGAGACCTCAGAATGGAAAATATTCTGAAAGTGAGTCTTGGAGGAGACAATAAGCATATTTCATTCACTTCTTAATATTGAGAGGCCAATATTTTTGAGTCCATAATCAGAGACTGCTCCTTTTTCTTTGGAAAAGAAGAAATGAGATTTATTGCAATTTTTCTACAATATTTTTTCTAAAAATTCATTGGCTCCAAAAGAACTTGATAGATTCTGTTCCTACCCTACCCACATATTTTTAGTTGAAAATTGTTTTAGTATTGCAAAAATAACAAATATGAATTTTTCCTAGGCTGTCCATGAGACAGGAGTTAGAGGCATTAAAAAGTGCCTTCTAGTGATCTCTTTTCTAAGACATAGTGGGCCATAATTTTAGAGCAGTAAAACCTCATTATAACATACTTCTAGTTGACATTTTCAGGCTGTATTGTTCATGTTTTTAAGTCCTGGAGAAAGGCCCATTAAAGCCATGTTACTCACATTAATTCAACATTTAGCCACTTATAATACAAACCCCAGTCTTTTGGAAAATGTCATTAAAAATTTTTGCCATATATGGACATTATTTATTGCTTGAGCCCCATTGTCTACTTATAATATGCCCTTTATCAGACCCAAATGCCCACTTCAGAGATTTTCGTTTTGAGCAACAACTGGCTTCTTACATTATCCAATGATGCAGGAAAGTTAAATTACAGCCAGTTCATATCATAGAAACAAAATGTTTCCTGCAATTACTGATAAGGGACAGTTCATTTTCTCTCTGTCATCCTGAAAAAAACCCTCCTAACAACAATTCATGCCTGGTTAAACAGGATTTCCACATCTACTGCTGACATCTTTCCAAATAATTCAGGGTTGTTATTACTGTATAGCCCTGGCAAGGCTCAAAAGCAAGCAGACTTGATGAGTCTGCTCAAAGCAGAGCTTAAGTAGTTGTAATTAATAATAATTACATGCCCACTACACTCCAGTTTTATCATATTATCCGTCAATGCAAATAAAAAAAGCCCCATGCAACATACTTGCAACAGCACAAGTGTGTTTCATAAAGCCACTCTGTGTATGTCTCTCTCTAAAATTGAAAATACTTGTAGTGGTTTCTGTTTTACTGATTTTCATGATCACATGTCTGGTTGCAAAATGTTTACATGCAATATGGTCGGGGACTTATCCTCTTCCAAAAACCTTCTCTCCTCCTGCCGTGACTCGGATTCGAACCGAGGTTGCTGCGGCCACAACGCAGAGTACTAACCACTATACGATCACGGCGAGCTACGGAAGAGCTGAGTGCTCAGCCATCTCTAAGGGCCATTGCAATATTAAAATTTGTGGAAACACTGCCATCTATTGCCTAAACATATATATTTTCTTAATACTGAGAAAGAGGAGCAGGGCTTCAGTATTCTCTGGTTATTTAGAGAACAATAATGATGTGCCCAAATGTGAAACCAACCTCGTCTTGGCTGACGGGGGAAATGGTAATAGGATTCATTGGATTCGCTGTCCTGGAAATCAAGGTAACAAAACTAAGAGAAAGTCTGTTGACTTATGCTTCCTATGTTTAATCAATGGCAAATATAGATTTCCTACCCCCAGCCACTACCACCAATTATGTTGCATTGAATGTCATACTGAATGGTCATATGATTTTGTGCTTTTTTCCATCACTATTCTTATTCCCACATACTTAGGCAGCACAACCATAGAAAATACAGCATGAACAAAATGGCCTGAGGACTGAGGACAATGAGAAAGTTTTGTTTTCCTTAATCAAGGAAGCCAAAGTGAATTCTGATGGAGAAAATCCCCTTCTCAAACCAATGGATCCCTAAAGCTCATTTTCTCACCCAGAGTAGATAGATTTTAAAGCCATAATAAGCTCAAAAGGAAAAGCTTTCCAATAACATTAGCAACCCACCACACACAGAGAAACTGGAGAGCTCCATGCCAGCTAAGTTTCAAGGGGACATTTATTTTAAAAATTAAAGTAGTAAGAAGTTTACACAAGATAACTCTAAGAGCTGAAAATCGTAAAACACACAAAAAATACCTATTTCTAATCAATGGAGTATTATCAGGGTGCCTCCTTGAAGACCTGTAAACAGAGAGGCCCTGGGAGCAGCGGGGCTGCTGGCACTGGGCAGGTGTGGCAAGGACGTCCTCCATGTGCTGACTGGGTGCCCACAGTTCCAGAGCTTCTGGAAGGAGGAGACATCCAACGATCGGCTTCAGACACAGTGGTTGTTCAGTTATTCCCCTCTGACTTTCCTTCGGTCTCGCACAGAATCATCTTCCTTCCATGGTCACGTAGAGGATTCTGGCCCTGAGTCCCTGAACCCTATGTATTCTGTGCAGAAACCAAGGCAGAGCACTCTGTGACCTGAACAGGGGCACAGGTGGGTGAGTGTGAGGAACGGTCGCTCTGCGGTAAGGGGGCAGAGCAAGTCCCTTGGTTGGTAAAGGAGGAAATTATTGTTTCCCAAAGTACAATCATTTGTGATTTTTCCTTCATAATTTTTGCTATGAACACATACCAAATGAATAATAAGAAAAAACATTTTTTTCCTTTTTTTTTTTTTTTTTTGTAGAGACAGAGTCTCACTGTATTGCCCTTAGTAGAGTGCTATGGCATCATAGCTCACAGCAACCTCAGCTCCCAGGCTTAGGCGATTCTCTTGCCTCAGCCTCCCGAGTAGCTGGCGCCTGCCACAATGTCTGGCTATTTTTTATTGCAGTTTAGTCAGGCTGGGTTTGAACCCTCCACCATCGGTATGTAGGGCTGGCGCCCTAGTCACTGAGCCACCATCAGTATATGGGGCTGGCGCCCTAGTCACTGAGCCACTAATATATATATATATATATATTTTTTTTTTATTAAATCATAGCTGTGTACATTAATGCAATCATGAGTTACAATGGAATATTATGCAGCCTTAAAGAAAGACGGACACTTTACCTCTTTCATGTTTACATGGATGGAGCTGGAACATATTCTTCTTAGCAAAGTATCTCAAGAATGGAAGAATGGAATCCAATGTACTCAGCCCTACTATGAAACTAATTTATAGCTTTCATATGAATGCTAAAACCCAATTATAGCACAAGAATATGGGGAAAAGGGCAAGGGAGCGGAGGGGAGGGGGTAAGATGGGTGGAGGGAGGGCGATTGGTAGGATCACACCTATGGTGCATCTTACAAGGGTACAAGTGAAACTTACTAAATGTAGAATACCAATGTCTATATATAGTGATTATGAAAATGCCATGAAGGCTATGTTAAACAGTTCGATGAAAATATTTCAGATTGTAGATGAAGTCAGCACATTGTGCCCCATGAATGCACTAATGTATACAATTATGATTTAATAAAAATTAAAAAAAAAATTAAAAAATATAAAGTGAGAGACATATGACACTTCCTTTCCCATGAACAATTAGAGGCTACTGTTCATAATAATAACCCTATAGTGAGGTCACCATAAGGAGCTATAAGGTTATTATTGCCCTAAGTTCAATACTTTTCTGTCTCAGGAAATAGGGAAGCTCAAGGAGAAAGAGAGGGAGGAACAGCCAGTCAGTGGAGCAGTCAGAACATACAACATTTACTAGTTAAGTTTGCTCTGTGGTGCCCCCAAATAATTACAACAGTAACATTAAAGACCACTAATCACACATCAGTACAACAGGTATGATAATAACAAAAAAGCTTGAAATTTTGCAAGAATTGTCAAAATGTGACAAAGAGACACCAAAGGAGAAAGGGAGCATGGGCTGCTGGGAAAATGATACCAACAGACATTGCCATAAACCTTAAATTTGTAAGAAACAGTATCCATGAAGTGCAATAGAGTGAAGCAAAATGAAACCTGGTATCCCTGTGTAACAAAGAGTCAAGAGATAAAGTAGCACCACAGGCTCAGCACTATTGAATTGTATACTTAAAAATGGCTACAATGGTAAATACTATTTCTTTACAATTTTTTTAAAAGTAGGATAATAAGCATATTAATTAGTAATAACAACTACAATTAACAGGTAGAAGTAGTTTTCTCTGGGGAATACTACAGCAGAACCTCCATAGTTGACCACCTCTGTAAGCTGACCTGATTTTCCCAGACCGGACCTGCACCACAGTACACAGTATACAGGAGGCCTAGTTCCTTATGGTGACCACCTCTGTATGTTGACCAGTTTACCACAGTCCCTTGGGTGGTCAACTTACGGAGGTTCTACTGTACTTGGGCTGGGAAAAGAAGAGGACTGTTTTCATTATAATCTCATTTGAACTGCTACATTTTATTTTCTTTAATGTGTATGTATTACTTGTATAATTTTTCCAAAATCTGAAGAAAGGGTTTTACCTTGATCTGCAAAACATCTAGTGGGATGGTCTCTCCTTTCACAATGGCAAGTGCAGCATCTGTAATATGCCTAAAGAGAACAGAAGGAAATGCTCGTGTTGTGAAAAGAGAAGCAACACCCCCTCCCACCCTCTCTCCTCTTTCTCCTCTGCCCTGAGTATCAATAGTTGGGTCAGAAAGAAGCCGCAGTGCTTTAAAATAGTCCAAGAAAGCAGAACAAAGGAAAAAAAAATGATTCATGTAAATATAGTGGAAGACTCTGATATAGACTCAAAGAAAGGCTTTGGTAAAAAGAAGTTTATACGAGGCAGCAATCATTCATTTATTTAAGATATATTAATTCTGACTCCTATTTACCATTGGAGAATATGACACTTAAATAATATAACATTTTTATTCATTTGTGAGAAATCTGAACCCTTCAAAAAAACAGTATTTCCTTTTTCTCTAACAGCCAGAGAGTAACTACAGGACCGGATTTGTTGTGGTTATCTTAGCAAAACCTCAGACATATTTCTCTCATTTTCCAGGATTACTAGGATGCACTTCCTTTTATTCGCCGAGTTTTCTTTTTTTTTTTCAATAACATGAGACTATTTTTATCTACATTCTGATAATCATTTGAAAAGTCTAAGGTAAAAAAAAACATTTATCAAAAGGCAGGTACTATTGACATCCATCAGGGCATGTGAAACTGTGCCAGGCTTAGATGTAATTTTGGCTTTGATACAAGAGATAGTCAACAATAAAAAATATATATATATATAAAATCAACTAGTGGCTAAACAAATTAGGCAGTCTTCCTGCCCCTCCCAGAACCTGTCTGCAGTCACTGTGCATGGCTGGCTATTCTCCTCCTTCAGATCCAGGCAGAAATATCCCCACAGCAGAGAGGCCTACCCCAGCCAGTCTAGCAGGAGGTCCTTCCCGAATAACTATCACTGAACTGTGTTTACCTTCCTTCATAGAAGAGAACAGGTGATAAGACATCTTTCTTTATTTGTATTACCATCTCCCTCATCCTGGAGACTGAAGTCCCACAAGGGTAGTTTACTGACCAATATAATGACATGTATCTGACGTTGTGGTATCAAGAGTAGTTTCACTGCCCTAAAAATCCTCCGTGCTCCACCTTCTCACAACCACCCTCCCCCTCAACCCCTGATCTTTTTATTATCACCATAATTTTGACTTTTCCATATGTCAAAATAGTTTGAATCATATAGTATGCAGCCTTTAGAGATTAGCCTCTTTCACTTAATAATACTTAAGGGTCTTCCATGTTTTTTTATAACTTGAAAGTTGTTTCTTTTTTTTTTTTTTGAGACAGAATCTCACTCTGTTGCCCAAACTAGAGTGCAGTGGCACAATCATAGCACTGTTGAACTCCTACATTCAAGCAATCCTCCTTCCTCAGCCTCCTGAGTAGCTGGGACAATAGGTGTCCACCACCATGCCTGGTTAATTTTTTTTTTTTTTTTTTTGTAGAGATGAGGTCTCACTATACTGCCCAGGCTGGTCTCAAACTCTTCACACCTCAAGCAATCCTCCCACCTCAGCCTTCCAGAGAGCTGAGATTACAAGTGTGAACCACCCAACTGGCCGGTGTTGTTATTACTATGAACAAACTACTATCTGTTAGATCAATTAAGAAAAAGTTCTTTTTTTTGCCTTCACTTATGCCTTCTTCAGTGATCTTCCTTTCTTCATATACAGCCACAGTTCTAACCTCTACCATTTTCCTTCTCACCAAAGAACTTCCTTTAACATTTCTTGCGAGTTAACTCCACTGGCAATACGCTCCTTCAATTTTTGTTTATCTGAGAAAATCTATTTCTCCTTCCCCTTTGAAGGAATACTTTGCAGAATCCAGAACCTTAGTTGGTGGTTTTTTCCTCTCAACACTTTAAATACTCAATTCTACTCTCTTCTTGTTGCATGTTTTCTGAGGAGAAGTCAGACATAATTCTTTTCTTTGTTCTTCTACAGGTAAGGTCTTTTTGGCCTCTAGCGTCTTTCAGGTTCTTTTTTATCTTTGATTTTCTATAGTTTGGAGAAGACGTGCCTCGGTGTGGTTCCTTTGGCATTTACCCTTTGTGGTGCTGAGCTTCTTGGAGCTTTGGTTTCATGTCTGACATGAATTTGAGGAAATTATTAGTCAAAATTGTTCAAATATTTCTTCCATTCCTTTTTTTCTTCTCCTGGTACTCCCATTACACGTATGTTATGTACCAGTTCAAAGGAAGTGCTGTAAATGGGCCTTTAGTAATGTGTGAAGGTGGAGGAAGGAAGCGATGATTAGGTCCAATGATTAGGTCTCAGCCTTTAATAGGTCCACACCTCTGGACTATGAACTCCCCAAGTGTTTCTTAGTTTTTTCCTTCCCCTTAGGTAGGACAGAATGGGACAGTGGGTGGAAGTTGGCTATTTCTCTTCTCCCATATGGAAGGCTAGAGCTGACTGGAGTTAGGTACTTCCCTTCCCATAGGTCACTTCAGCCTTAATAATAGCCCAGCAGGTTGGGTTCTAGTGACTAATTTCTCCAAGGGGAGGCCCTGATAAGCACAGAATGATCTGGCATATTTCAAAATGGTCCCTTTTCCCCTAATAATGCCAAAAGCATAAGACGATTTCTCTGTGGCAGCCCAGATGAGCTCTTAGAGGTAAATGTCACAATCATGGGGTGGGAGACATCCATGATTGGTCTCCCTGACACTTAATCACAGCATTCATCAATTACAGTTCAAGTTTTCCTATCCTGGCACCAGTTTCCACAGGGCTTTCTGCTCATCAGGCTCTGAAATGGTAAGTTATGACCCCTCTCTGTATTTGCCCATCTCTCCAATATTGGAGGCAGCAGTCTGCCCTGTATACTCTCCTCTCTTTCAGATCCAGGAAGAGTTGCTGAGTTTCAGTCTGTTCAACTTTTTACTTGTTGTTAGGACAAAGTGGCAACTTCCAAGTTCCTTAACATGTATTAGGGAAAACCAGAAGTCTGAACTTCTTTAAAAGTCAGATTCATTGACATATAATTTATACACAGTGACATTCATCCTTTTAGGTATAATATTTTACACATTTTGACAAATGCTAAGTCACGTAACCACTACCATGACCTCTACACAGAGGGTGCAAAACTATATATATACATACTTTAAGAAAGAAAAAACTGCATTAAATTTGTAATACTCAAATCATGTTTGACTTCTGTACTACAAGAGGTGCTCAACATGACTTTATTCATCCTTTGCAATTGGTGTATATTGAGATTATGACTTTAATACAGTTTTTTTTTTCCTGTCCTAAAATGTGTACACATTTTTTTGGCACCCTCTGTATATAATTTTTCAAACATCCCAAAACTTCCTTCATGACACCTTGCTAGCCAATTCTCTCCCCTAACTATCAGTTCCTATAGTTTTCTGTATCTATAGTTTTGCCTTTTCCAGAACGTCAAATAATAGAATCAAGAGTATAGAACCTTTCCAGTCCAGCCTTTTTGTCTTAGCGTGGGTTTGACATTCACTCATGTCACTGGCTCTATAGAGAGACTGTTCCTTTTTACTGCTGAGTAGTATTCCATTGTATGGCTGTACCATAATTTATTTGTCCATTCAACAGTTGCTGGACATTAGCACTGTTCCCAGTTTTGGGCAGTTGGGAATAAGGCTACTACAAATATTCATGCATAGGTTTCTGTATGGACATATAATCTCACTTTTTTTTTTTTTGGTAAATACCTAAAAGTGTGATTGCCATAATAGATGTTTAATTTTTGCACAGTGGTGGTATCATTTTGCATTCACAACAGCAAAATCTCAGTCTCAGTTACCGCACATACTTGTTGGCACTTGTTGTCAGGTTTTTGTTTTTTTTCTCCTTGTTCAAGCCATTCCAACAGATGTTTAGTGACATCTCATGGCAGATTTAATTTGCATTTCCCTGATGACTAAAGATTTTCTTCTAAAGGCTTTACAGCTTTAGATTTTATATACAGTTCTATGACCAATTTCATGTTAATTTTTATATAGTTTGAGCTATAAGTTGAGGTTTTTTTTAATATGGTGTCGAATTATCCCAATACCATTTGTTGAAAAAAGTGTCCTTTCTCCATTGAACTGCCTTAGTATCGTTGTTGAAAACTCCATGTGGGTGTGGGTCTAATTCTGGACTCTTTCTTCTTTTGATTTGTATATCTCTTTTTTTCACCACCACCACACTCTCTTGATGAATGCAGCTTTAGAGTAAGTCTTGGAATCAGACAGGGTAAGTCCTCAAACTTTGTTATTTTTTTTCAAAAGTATTTCGGCTAAATAAACTTCCTTTATTTTTCCACATAAATTTCAGAATCAACTTCTCAATTTCTACAAAAAGCCTTCTGAAACTCTAAGCAGAATTGTGCTGAATTCATAGATCAATTTAGAGAAATGACATTTAGTAGTCTTACAATCCATGAACATAAATATCTCCACTTATTTAGGTCTTAGTTTCCCTCTTCAATGATTTGTAGTTTTCATCATATAAATCTTATACCTATTTATTAGATTTATTCCCAGGTATTTTATGGTTTTTGTAAAGAGATAGCAACGTTAGTATTCTATTACCTTTAGTGTTGCTATGTAGTTATATTTTGGGAAAACAAAAACAGTAATTATTAATAAAATAAAATAATTATCCCATCTAAAGTACAACTACAAGATACACGTCAATTTTAAATTATGTTAATTTTCATTCAAAAAAAGGGCAGTTTCTCCTCTAATACAGCCCCTCCAATGTATTCTGCTATAGACCTGCTTAATACTGTCAATTTTGTAGGAAAGGTCACCTTTTCACAGTAGCTGACTTAAATGTCTATAAAATGTTCTTTCCTTTTTAAAAAAATATTAATACCTTTCTAGGTGAAGCAGTTAGCAATAGAATTGAGGTGTATTTGTTTTTACTTATGTTCACTTTAATTAACAGAATCTAGAATTGGTAACTGTGTAGTTATCCTCTTTGCCGTTCACTGTTTGTCCCTCCTAAATGACTTTTCAACAAATATGAATAAAGTCTTCACTATACCAGGTACTCTACTAGGCACAATTACATTTACCTAGCTAGTTATTATTTTAGCTTTTTTTAACAATCTCCTGAAGTAAGTACTATTGTTGTGCATTTGATGAACACAGGCAGGGAAACTTGTTTCAGAGAAACTGAATTAAATTTTCAGTATAACAGAACAAGAATGTAAAAATGAAATCCGACTCCAAAGATGTACTCTCCCCACCTGTGAGGCTGCTGTGGAGACAGCAGATTGGTATCTACAGATTCCCAAAGAAAAATTCCACACCTAATTCTGAGCATCCACAGATTCCTTATTATGGTCACACTTAAAATGTAAACACCCCAGTCAGAAACCATATCCAGCTACACTGGTGTTTCTAACAAAGTAGGTGCAACTTAAGACACTTGAAAACAAGCTGGCCGCAGTGCTCACACTTGTAATCCTAAGACTCTTGGGGGGCCGAGGCAGGTGGATTACTTTGAGCTCAGAAGTTTGAAACCAGACTGGGCAAGGTCAAGACCCCATCTCTGTTAAAAATAAAAAAATCAGTCAGGTGTTGTGGTAGGTGCCTGTAGTCCCAGCTACTTGGGAAGCTGAGGCAAAAGGATCACTTGAGCTTAAGAGTCTGAGGTTGCTGTCAGCTATGATGCCACAGCACTCTACTGAGGGTAACAAAGTAAGACTTTGTCTCAAAAAAAAAAAAAAACAGAGTGGATCTTAGCCAGGCATTGTGGTGGGCACCTGTAGTCCCAGCTACTCAGGAGGCTGAGGCAAGAGAATCGCCTAAGCCCAAGAGCTGGAGGTTGCTGTGAGCTGTGACACCAAAGCACTCTATCGAGGGCAACAAAGTAAGACTCTGTCTCTTAAAAAAAAAAAGAGTGGATCTCTAGGTAAAGATTATGGATTCTAAACTTTGAGAATTAGAGACAGGGCCAGGTACTGTGGCTCACATCTGTAATCCTGGCACTCTGGGAGGCCAAAGCAGGTAGATTGGTTGAGCTCAGTAGTTAGAGACCAACTTCAGCCAGAACAAGACCTCATCTCTAAAAACAGCCAGGCATTATGGCCGGCACCGGTAGTCCCAGCTACTTGGGAGGCTGAGGCAAGAGGATCTCTTGAGCCTCAGAGTTTGAGGTTGCTATGAGCTATGAAGCCACAGCACTCTATCCAGGGAAAAAAAGATACTTTAAAATCCCAAAAATATACACATTAACTCAAATGCTCAGATTAAACTCTTGGTTTACTAATAAGCAAGTTGAAACTATTATACTCTCTCATATTTCACTATTGATACATTTTTATTCTCTTTTTCCTTCAATACAGATGCTACCTAGATAACATTTTAGAATATGAGATTCAGTTTAGGAGAAAGCAAGTAGCATGCTCACACCTTTACATTAATTTGACATGAATATATTAGTTCTGAAGGAAGCTCTCAGAAAGCCTCCCCAAGCACTGTACTTACTCGGAACAGTACTTAGCACATTGAGAGGTTTAATAAGTACCTTTGAGAGACTGACCTCAAGGAAAAAAAAGAACTGTTACAACTCAAAAAGCCTTTTGATATTAATTTATTTTCTAAATCACTTGGCAGAAGACAGCTAAAATACAACCTTAAATTTATCATTCTCCAGCCAATAACTGAAATTTCTAAATAAAACTGCACAGTAGCATGGAACAGCACTTTCAGATTTATTTACCAGTCCAAATTCAAGATTCTTTATTCTTTCAAAGTAAGTATGGTACAACAAATCCTGACAGCAGAGTAAAAAGCAAAACTTTATTCTTTTTAAATAGCTTTAGGCATTGGTCATGTCAAAAGGCCTATAAAATTCTGAACCCAGGACAGACTTATTCAATTATCTGAAAACCCTGAGGCTTGTTTATAAATTAAGTTTTATAAATTTTTAAGTTATAAGTAGAAGCAGCAACAGCAGTAGTTTAACTACAGAGGAAAATCAGCTCCCCTAAAACTGAAGACTTTCTCTGACCCTGAAGGTTGCCACGCCCTATGTAAATTAGCTATTGGCCAAGCAAGGGTTTCTCAAAGGAAAATGGTCTACGCCAGTATCACTGACATGCTAATTGGAATACTGGCTAAAGCAGCTTAAATAATCTAAACAGACATAGAGAAAGAACATCTCTCTAATGTAACTCAGACCCGAACCATATAGGATTTATCTTGGAGAAGCAAAATGTGAGAAATTCACTGTCATCATCTATTGCCTCTCAGAAATCCTAAACTGGGAGTAAAAAATATGGCCAACTGAAATGGTTTCTCCTGTTTGTTAGGCCTCATGATGGTTAGTGAATAACTGAATTATCCCCATTACGTTAAGGTTTGAACAAAGGTCTGATATGTAACCATATGCATGCCTGGGGTTATTTAATACATGGATCAAGGCTCTTATTTTAAAAAATTGTTTAAAGATGTAACAGTTGACTCCTCAAATTATAACAGCAAAAATAAATCCACAAAAACCAAAAAATTCTAAAGGAAGAAAAAAGAATCCTATACCAAAACAGAAAATCATCTGATTATTATCATCTAAAGGTTATAACCAGAAAAGTCATGTGAAAATTTTAGTTAATTCATTCAACAAATATTTATTTACTGACTTCTTCCCATGTGTCATAAAGCTTATATTAAAATCACATAACGGGGCAGCACCCTGCTCAAAGGGATAGGGTGCTGGCTCCATATGCCGGAGGTGGTGGGTTCAAACCCAGCCCCTGCCAAAAACTGCAAAAAAAAAAAAAAAAAAAATCACATAACGATCTCTCAGACATCTCTCTGTTAAGGTCTTCTTGACAATTAATTGCTCAAGATGATATTATTAATCACTGTCAAAGCCAGGACTCAGATTCACGATTCCTATCTTCTTAAAAGGGTAGAGCTTTGCTTACATAGTACTTTCAAGAAAAAAAATAATAACTGCACAATTTGCCTGAACATAGTGTTAGACTCAGTGCAATAAATTAACTTAGATGTCAGGGCTACACTGTTTTCCCTTTCTACTTTGTCCATACTGCCACCACGTCAGGCAACTATACCTAGTTGTTTTAGCTATGTATATTATCAAGATAATGAAACCAAGGCTACTGGTTCAATCTTCAAATGGGATTTGCTATCTGTCATCATATATACTCGGAGCAAACAAATGGTCAGTGCAAATCTGTCTTTGCTAAAGAAACTTAAGATGTAAAAGCACGAAAACAGTTTGGGTCAAGGATACGATCTTCATAACTGACAAGAGAACATCAAGTATTCCCCTCCATACTTGACCTTAGAACTTATTATTAGATTATCAGAGTCCCATAACCCAACTGGGAAACTTCCCAAGGAACTGAAAGGTTAAAGTCTGATTCAGGTCCTCCTCTTAATTATTTGAAGTTTCGGGCTATTAAAACTCAGAAAAAAAAAATCATACTTGTAAATTTTTCCTTCCCAGGTTTGCTCACCCACAAACATTAATATCCCACATTGACAACCTACTGGACTTTGTTTCCACTTTCAGCAAAGAGGGTATGACCCAAACTACTGGTCTGTCCCAGTGGGATAAATCCAATGGGAATCTTACTGAAGGTAGCCTGGGGGAGAAAAAAAAAAGAAAGTTTTATTGTTATGGTCAGAAAAATCAAGCTTAATGGTGAGGCACAGGTGTGTCTACTATGACAAAGTAAAAGACCTGGAATTTGCCTCCCCATTCCTTTCCCACATCCCTAGACCAGCAATCAAATAAAACCAAGGGAGCAGTTTCTAATACAAAGCAGTCAATGAAAACACAATGACTTAGAATTTAGAAGAAAACATTTGAGTACTCATTAAAGATAACTGTTTGGAAGAAATCTAGATAAGATAATGAGGGTTTTGAAGACATTAGAGCAAGGCACTACTGCAAGAGAGACTGTATTATGTTGTTATGCTTTGGAAAAAGTTGCAGATAAGATTCAACTAACAATGTCTACATTTACAGTGGCTAATGACACATGATAGCACTAACTATCTGAAAGAACAAGAGAATAAGCAAGTTCAAGTAGCAGAAGGTAAGGGCATAGCAGATGATCTAATTAAATTCCACAACACAATAGATACTGTAAGGCTCCTGCAGACTATTTTGAGCACAATCTACTATTACCAATGGGATTGAGAGGGATTTTCTTTTTGTTGTTACTTATAAAATATTTTAAACTATGATAGAAAAGTGCATAAAATAATCTTACAAACACCCAAGTGCCCACAACCCAGATTTAAATATTAACCTTTGCTGTTTTGCTACAGATGTTTTAAGAATTAAAATGATACAATCAAAGTCCCTTCTAATCCTATTTTCTCCTCTCCCTTCCCAAAGGGAACCATTATCCTGAAGTTGGTGTGATTCTCTCCCGGCAATGTCATTATTCTTTTACTACATATTTAGGTATCCACTAACAATATGCAATATTGTTTTCTGAATTGTAAAACTTTGTAGAAATGCATAACGTACTTTGGTAACCTGCCTTTCATATTCAATACTTTTGAGACTTAACCATGTAGATATTTATAGACTTATTTCATTCATTTTAACTGCTGTACAGCTCTCACCATATAAATATATTATAATCTACTTAGGAAGGAATTCTTTGAAGAAAAAATTCCATAGGAAAATTTCCTATTTTCCACAACTATTGGTCAGAGCTATTAAATACCCCTGATAACCAAAGCAGAAAAGTCCCCATGGATAAATAAACGTGTTCTATCACACAGGCCATACAAATTTTCTTTTCTAAAATCTAAGGAAGCATAACTTGTACCCATTTTAAAATATAAAGTGGAGGAAAAGTAAAAGAAATAAAGAGCAATAAAAAACAGCCAGAAAAGTAAAAGCTAAAATGCAATTGCTCTTTCTTTAAAGCTCACCTCATCTGCTCTTCGAAGAATTCCAGTAACAACCTATAAATGTAAAAAAATATATATTATAAACAACATGTTTCCTTTATCATAAAAGAATTGGATTCAATTGCCATGGACCACAAATTTATTCCTGTTTTCTTCTTAGAAGCTCTGTTGAAAAGTATATTGTATCTTAAATCACATAGTATTCTCCAACACAATCCGAGCTAAATTAGATTTATTTTTGACCTAGTATCAGTAATATAACAAAGGCTAAAATAATTATAAAAATGCCACATTATATTAGTAAATTATCTTCTAAGTTTCATAAAGTGATATAAATGTGATGCACTCATTAACTAAACAAAGGCCCTGCTTTACTACCCTGAAGTATATGTACAGGGATAAAAACACTCAACCATACTCAGGAAAGTATGCACAAAATAAATGGTTCTTATTGATGACTATGAAGACAAGGAGGATACTCTTGTAAAAACTGTGATAAATACCTGAAGAAAAAATAATCTCTCATAACTCCACCATGCTGGATAACAATATTAATGTCTTATATTTCCCATCATTATATATTTTTAAAAGAGACAAGGTTTCTCTCTGTCATCTGGGCTGCAGTACACTGGCACCATCACAGCCCACTGCCGAGGTTCAAGCAATCCTCCCATCTCAGCCTCCTGAGTTGCTGGGACTATAGGCATGCACGGACATACCTGGCTAATGTCTTTTTTTATTTTTTGTAGACACAGGGTCTACTATGTTACTCGGGCTGATATCAAATTCCTGGCTCAAGTGATACTCCCACCTCACCTCACAAAATACTAAGATTATAGACGTGAGCCACCACGTCCTACCCCAATCCTTCTTTCAGGTAATGCATATTTTTATATGACTGTGATTATGCCAAATACACAATTTGGTAACTTTTTAAAAAAACATTTTGTAGAGTAAAGCCTAACCTAAATCTCCTCCCTTCATCTTCTCCAGCCTCACTGAATTTTAGGATTAAATGGGGGGTGTCAAGAGGTCTACCTCATTCTTTAAAGGCAAGCTTCAGTATTCTTCACACTTCATTAAAAGGCCATAAAAAAAATTACAAGATCATTACACAACCTTTTTACAAGAAGCTTACTAAGGCTCACATAATTGCGAAGTCAAAGGTAGCACAAGACCCTGTCTGCTACTAGCTTCTGATCCCCAAACACTAGTGAAACCACTAGACACAAAAGACCACCGGAAATGAGGTGTGGGTGTGAATTTCATATAGGGAATGGAATAACTGAGCAGGGGGCGGGATCCCCTGCACTGGGCTCTTTCAGGGTTCCCAATAGATGATCAATACACAAAGCTTCTGCATGGAAAAGAAGAGCACTTACAGGGCAACATACTTACTGTCCTTATTGGACCAAAGCATGCATTAGGGATGTATAATTTTTTTAATTAATAAAATTTATTTTTATGAATCAGTTTTAGATTCACAGTGAAATTGCGAAGGAGGTATAGAGAGGACGTCCCATAGACTGTCCCTGTTCCCACACTTGTATACACGTCCCCATTATCCACATCCCCCACCAGAGTGGTACATGTGTTACAGCTGATGAGCCTGATAGCCACATCATTATCACCACCCAACATCCCCAGTTTATGTTGGATTTGCTCTATGTTGTATGGGTTTGAACAAATGTAAATTTATCCACCATTAGTATCATACAGAGAAGGTTCGCTGCCCTGAACATCCTCTGTGTTCTGCCTATTCGTTTGTCCCTTTCCCCAACCTATGGCAGCCACTGATCTTTCCAGTCTCCATAACTCTGCCTTTTCCAGCTGCTTAACTGTTAGAATCATATACTCTTTTCGGCCTTCGCTTAGTAACATGCCTTTAAGTTTCTTCCATGTCTTTGCATGGCGTGATAGCTCATTTCTCTGAGTAATACTCCACAGTCTGGATGTACCTCACTTCAATTATTCAGCTACTAAAGGACATCTTGGTTGCTTCCAAGTTTTGACAATTATGAATAAAGCTGCTATAAACATCCATGTACATATTTTTGTGTGGACATAAGTTTTCAACTCATTTGAGTAAATGCCAAGGAGTACAATAGTTGGATCCTATAGGAGTACATTAAGTTTTATAAGAAATCACTCAACTGTCCTAAAGGAACTACACAATTTTGCATCCCCAGTAGCAATAAATGAGAGTTCCTATTGCTCCACATACTTGCCAGCATTTGATAATGTCAGTGTTCTGAAATTCTGGCCATTCTAATAGGTGCATAGTGTTATCTCACTGTGGATATATAATATTAAAACAAAGGCAGGTGCACACATCTGAACATGGAGACCTCGTCCTACAAATATAGTATTATCTCATAATACTTTATGTGTGGAAATGATGTGAGAATGAACAGATATATTTCATTAAAAAAAATCTTTAAGGTTATTTTATAAGAAATATTCCTCATAATTGACACTGTGATTCCACTATAACAGGGGTACTTCATATGAGTCTTCAAAATAGAACAAGCCTATCCCACATACCTCCAATTTGTCTCCCTTTCCGTTCAGTGTTATCAAACTTAAGTTTGATGATACAAAAACCCTCCTATGTGCTAAGTAGAGAGTTTACCAAAAGCAATGAAAAAAAGGGTATGAGAAAAAGTTAAAGCTATACTAGTTGCAGAGACTGTAACTACTTTATGCCATTGCTCTAAGATCTAATTTCCATTTTTCTCACCTTCAAAGTGGCCTCAAAGAGAAAAAGCAATCCTACCTCCTGCAGGGTTCCATCCCCTCCAGCAACAATGATCACATCTGTGCTTTCCATCAATTCCAGGAGCTTCTTGGCTTGTCCCTCATAATCTGTCTGAAATACAAAGAAAGCCTTTGGTAAATTTATCATCCTAAGGCCACAAGGTCAAAGATTTAAAACTGTGGGATATATTATTTAAAGTTTTACACTGATTCTTTTCTTAAGTTTTATATAATCAATAGACATGAAAAAACAGTCACAAAGCAATTATGTATGGTTTTTACAGTTTTATACTTTCAGAGCCAGAAGGATCTCAGAAACCATCTAGTCAGCTCCTTACTTTAAAAATAAAACTCAAACCCAATAATTTATCTCAGTTATACAACTAGCTAGTCAAAGGCTTCATTTCCAGTCCCGTCCAGATTCCATTATATCATTAGAAGGCACAAATAAAATGAAAATGGAACATCACACATGCTACAGAAATGTAAAAGTTAAAAAGATATTCAATTAATTTGAAAATGTACATAAAATGAACAAATTCCTTGAAAAATTCACCTTACTACAATTAAGTCAAGAAGAAATAGAACTTAAATACTTCTGGAACCATTAAAGAGATTTAATATGCAAAGAAAACCTTCCCTCAAAGAAAGCTCCAGGTCCAGACGGTTTTACCTGTGAGTTTCAACAATCATTCAAGGAATAAATAATCAGTCTGAGCATAACCATTCCAAGGTCTCTCAGACCTGTATCACAGGTATACAAATAACTGTTAGTTTTCTACCTTGATCTCCTATCCCTGGAGGCAAACAACTGGAAGACTATGCCAAAAAAATTGGAAAAGAACGTTCAACATCAAGGTAAATTATCTTAGAACCTGTATGATTTATTGAAAATGAGTAATGTTATGAGTAGGTTAACCACATACTTAACACAGTAAGAGTGTTTCTCACTAAACACACATCCCTACGTATGTACCCACACATATCTCACTAAAAACTCAGTAAAGGGGAGATTTGAGCCATCTTCTGAAATAGGAAAATTCCTTCTTACTTATTTTTGTCCCTTTTTCTTCTTACTTAAATCTCACAAATTCTAAAGCTTTGCCATTTAAAATTCTTAACTAAGCATAATTCCTTACCAGATATGAAAGTGTTTACTTGCTTGTGAACCACCAAAATATTAAACTACTCAACCTTGAAGGTTCTGCATTTTCAGGAAAAGAATTCTTACACCTACAACAACTTTCATTTTTCAAGAAATATAATTCCACACCCTATCTTTTACAGGAAAGGTAGCAAGTTCTCCAAGCCTCCATCTAATCCTATTCTAAAAATGAAAAGCCAACAATGTTTGGATAAAACAGAACTTCTTTTACTAATTATCAGAACAGGACATAGTGTCGATTTCTTTGCTCTAGTCTTCTTAAATGACAAGTGATTTTTTGCTAAGAAGTCAAGAGAAGTGAGCATGTTATAGGGAGTGGAGACTTGGGTCAAATATACACAACAGATACATTGTCACCTTGATAATGGTTACATCCATGCCAGATAAATGCAAAATTGGGGCAGCATTTTTTTCAAATAGAGTCCTGGCTTTGCTGTGGACAAAAGGAAAAATGAAAATATTTTAATACAAGTTCTCAAGAAGAAGAATAAGAAAATCAAACATCTTTAGAGTAGAATAACAAAGACCATGTTAACAACATGGTTATGTTATGTTACGGTTATGTTAATAATAACAAAAACCAAGGAACATGGGTTTCCTTTATTTGTTCAACTAAAGAAAGTTTAACAATGAGTAGTGAGTTGTCACACATAGATGAAATAAAATCTTTTACCCTGGGGCCTCCAGCAGTTTGCCCCTTGTCTAACGTAATAAGCTCTTAGCCATTTTGGAGGCTGCGGCTCACATTCTAGCTCTCTAGGAAGAGCAGACACTAGATGTGGCTCCATTCAGACAACAATGCCTGATTCCCTCAACAAGAATGTACTGAGCACCTACTCTGTGACACAGTGGGAGGAGCTGGGGACACAACATGACAAAGCAGACAACATCACCTGTCCTCATGGAACTTACAGTCCAGGGAAAAGAATGAATTTCCTGCAACATCATTCATCTGGCCCAAGGGAGTAAGTTGAACAAAATAGAAAATCACTTAATTTTAACCTAATGAATGCAACCTTTTGAGGAAAAATACATCATGTTTAATAATTTCGAATATTAGAGGTATCTCCATTTCTTGAATTTTAAACCTGTAATGAAATCCCTGGAGGCAGAGCAAAAATACTCTCCATGAAGGCAGAATTTCTGCTAGGAAAGGGAAAAGTTCAAAATTACCTAATGTAACTATAAGATAATTAATCAGAACAACATTCCAAACACCTAGGCATGGTCACTCCCTTCTTTGTGTTCTCCTATACTTTTTGCACACCTCCATTAGCAACTTTCACATTGTCTTTTTTTTTTTTTTAGAGACAGAATCTCACTTTATTGCCCTCGGTAGAGTGCTATGGCGTCACAGCTCACAGCAACCTCCAACTCCTGGGCTTAGGTGATTCTCTTGCCTCAGCCTCCTGAGTAGCTGTGACTACAGGCACCCGCCACAATGCCCAGCTATTTTTTGGTTGAGGCAGTTTGGCCGGGGCCGGGTTTGAACCCGCCACCCTTGGTAAATGGGGCCAGCGCCCTACCCACTGAGCCACAGGCACTGTCACACAACTTTCACATGGTATCATGATTTCCAAGACTATCTTCAGGACTAGGCTAGAAGCTTTGCAAAAACAGATATCAAATTTTATTAAGCCTTGAATCCCCTGGCCTCCAGGATTATGTAGAAGTAGGGGAAAAAAATTGTATTTTCAAACAATCAGTGTCAAATCCCTAACTTTTATATCCACATTTACTCAGTCTTCTTTCTAAAAAAAGATGCTTTTCTTTAACTAGTGATACATCCTTTGATTTTAAGAATATGTTATATTAGAAAGAAATATAAAGGTAGATACTTAGGAGCATGTATAGTTACACGGAAACTAAATTCAATGTCCTTTAAATAAAAAGAAATAACCACCAAATGGCACAGAGAAGACAAAATGCTTCTTTTTATGAATTAAATTAGAAATTGAGAAGCCTGGAAAAATTTTCAGGAGAATCATCCTAAAGAATATGTCCAATCCAGGGCATAAAATAAGCAAATTAAGTATACTCTACTTTTCTACTGCTCTAAATGATTATGAAGGAATGAACATGAAAGGGTAAATGAAATTTATCCCTTTGGCTCACCATTTCTGGGGGCTTACCCCAACAACAAAGGCAGAGCTAGTGATTACTGCAAATGATTCTCCTTCCAAGGTTGCTTTCATTACAAGATTGATAAGCTTTCTTATCAATCAGTTGGAAGTGAATCAGGCCTATTTCCTAAAAGTAAAACTCTGGAGAAGTCTCATGAGCTGCCATGTCAATCACGACAAATCTATAACCTCCTCTGAGGACTTCTTGCAAACTTATTTCTTAGTTTAGGAAATAAGAGTTAAATATTTAGGCCTTTATTCATGTATTTATACAATGCCATGGGTTCAGAAAAATCACTAAAATGAAGGTGAAAATGTTTTTCCTTCTAATGATCTATATAAAAGATTGAAAACAAGTGTTACCAGTAAGAAATACATTATTTATTATATAATTAAGGGTGAGATAGCACCAGGGCTAAATAAAAACTTTATGTACTTACAGCAATTTCTAGTCTCAGGCATACACACAAAATAATTACTCTTTAATGTATAATTTATTAACATTAAACACACAGTTATCTTATTTCTTAAAGCTCTTATGTAGTTTTAAACCGGTACTACATAATGAAATAGATACATGATAAATTATAAATTATGTGTCAGGGCAGAGCCATGATGACAAAAATAGTGCAATTAAATACTGAAAGCTTAAAAAAAAAAAGAGTTTCAGAGTTTCCTAGAAGCATAAGGGATTCACCTTGCTAAAGGAGACAGAGCCTTAGAAAAAAGACTGACTTTCCTTGAGGGACAAGATTTTAGTCATCTTTAGGTAAAAGTATTATTGATTTAAGTAAGAATTCACCTTTAAAAATGCAAATATATTTACATGTAAAAAGAATCTAAAACTGCTCTGAAAAAAATAGTTTATTAATTTAAAAAAATTGTAGATATAGCTGGGCATGGTGGCTCATGCCTATAATCCTAGCACTCTGGAAGGCTGAGGTGGGTGTATTGCCTGAGCTCATGAGTTCAAGACCAGCCTGAACCAGAGTGCCCATCACTAAAAATAGCCAGGTGTTGTGGCAGGCGCCTGTAGTCAGTCCCAGCTACTTGGGAGGCTGAGACAAGAGAATCACGTAAGCCCAGGAGTTTGAGGTTGCCGTGAGCTATGATGCCACAACACTCTACCAAAGTCAACAAAGTGAGACTCTGTCTCAAAAAGCCAAAAAGAAAAAAAAATGTACATACCTCTTAGAAGCAGGAATCAAAATAACTGAGCATAGCTTAAATAAACTGCCATAAATTTGATCAGAAATTACCAAGTTATTAATGTATAAGGTCTCTAACGGAACAGAACATAGAACAGTTACACTGAATGAGGCCAAAGGTGAGGTAAAAGAGCTTCTGGGCAGGGTAGGTTAGGAAAGAGAAGACAGTTCCGAGCCCAGCCCACAGTCAGTAACAGCAGCCTGTATTTCTTACATTGATGCTTACTAGGAAATGGAAGTAATGCACTTCATATGCATTGTCTCACTTAATAACAAAGGCCTCTATTCTGTTTGGTAATTTTTCAAGGTGTGTGCTATTGCTGCTGATTTTACAGATGAGTAAACCAGGGATTTAGGAAGTTAAGTAACCCCCAGGTATCACAGCACCCGGAAGCAGGAAAACAGTCTGCAGACCAGCTCCCTCCAGTTCCCAGACACATGCTGAGTTCTCTGCTATCTTTAGCCACAAGCCACAGTGGACTACTTATCTTGGGTATTTTGTTTGTGTTGTATTAGGACTTATTTATTTTCTGGTGTTATTTAGCAATGGGGTTAAACAAGAGTGAATGATAGGCATTACGACTGGTGTCATAATGGGGGAAGGGAGGGATTCTAATAAAGCCCAGCAAATATGATTCAATTAGGCAAGGATAGACAATCTGAATTAAACAGCTGAATTTAAAAGAAGTAAGGCATGACTTGTCTTCTTATCTGTGAAGCAACACTCATTGCCTCCCAAGAAATGATTACCGAAACAGACGCCAGAGCCCTTCTGTTTTACCCCAGACATACAATCTGGCTCCAGCTAGTCTTTTTGTTGTTATTCTTATTATCTTGATGTCATTGACTCATATCTTATAGAATCCAAGCTAATACATATTTACTAATTATCTGATCTTCATAAAAGCCAAAAAGAATTTTTGAACAGTAGGGAGAATAAAAGGTTTTTTTGTTTGTTTGTTTGTTTTTACACTCCACCCTTAATTCTATTTTTTTTAAATAAATTTTAAACAATTTCTTCTAAAGCCATCAAGGCCTTTGCATTTACCTTTCCAACTGAATAACAGTTGTAGCTAACAGTGTAAAAAAATTTTTTTTGCCTAAAGTATTGTTTTCTCATTAACAGACTTTGAGTTCCTACACACCCATCCTTACCTCCCCACACACCCTTCCCCCGCTTTTGATGTGGTACATTCATTACCAGAGAACTGTCAAGAACACATCATTATATACCCACGTCCCAACTACTCTTCACACCTTAATTCCCTGCCATGACCTTTCCAGGTCAGCCAGACCAGGTACAGACTGTCCTGTCATAACAAGGACGTAACTAGGTCACTCCTATCTCTAGGCCCCTGGGTTGTGGGCCATTTCCTTAGTCAAGAAGGTGACTGCTCTCCTCCTGCCTGCTTCTTCCACGAACCAGCTCAAGGTTCGTCCATTTTGAAAAGCACCTTTCAGAGTCCCAAGCCCACAGAGCTCTTGGCCAACTCTGAACTTCTTGTGCACACAGAAGGCCTAAGGCCTAACAATTTACACCACAGCAGCACAGCAGTCATTCCCAAGGGAACTACTTCCAAGTAGATAAGAGGTTCTTTGCTTGTGTTAATTCTGGAATGACTATTAAACTTCAATTAGACAACTTTTCTAAGTATCAGTTAGCTTTATAGTTATTTCTCATTAACTGTTATTTCTACATTACAAATGAATCTTACTGGCTAAGAGAGTACTGAACCTCATTCTTCCAATTCCACACAATCTAACTAGATGCTTGATATTCTGTGATTTTTCCCGCCTTAGAAAAATTGACTATATAACAAATCACAAACTGAACTACCCTTTACAAGCTGCAGGATTGAGAAAGACAGTTGCCTTCTTCACTTGCGCATTGGGAGGAATGAGCTGATTGCCAAACACCTAAAAAGGAAAAAAGCGCAGTTTTCAGTAAATGTCCATTTATTCAGTAAATGTCATATATATTCTTTCATTCCAAAAAATTTCACTGACAGCAGATATAGTATATACTCTAGGAAAGAAAAATGCTCTTTCATGATCTCACATTACAACAATAAAAGTGGACCATTATTTAATGACAATAAGTTCAAATTTTGTATTGGAATAAAGAACCTTGCTTCATCTACTAGAGGTGAGTAATAACTTTTCTCTATAAAATATGGCTAGGTTTATCATAAACGTATGATAAGTAAGGCCACAGTATGTCAGAAGAGAAGCTTAATTTGTCTTTAGTTTTCAGAGCACAATCTTTTTTTCCTTAAACGTATCACTGAAACATATTCATGAGGAATCTTTGTGTTACTCTTCATATCTTCACATGTGTAAGAAATAAACCTAATACTCTATTCGCCTTTTTTTCTTTCCAACCCTGTACAATAACTATATTGCACCAACTAGCAGAAACATAACTAGTATTTACTAAGCATGTAGTATTTGCCACTTTTACACATCTTAATCTGAGGTTCTCAGAAACCAAAGGGATATGAAATGATTTCAGTTTTTTAGATCAGAAAGCCAAGAATCAGGAAGATTGAGTTACTCAAAGTCACAGGGTTGATAAGCTGATAAGCCCGGAACTTATACCTATCTAATTATAAAGCCGACATTTCTACTCTATCAGTTCTAAAGGGCAGATGGGGTAGAATTAAAAAGCAGAGGCCTAGATGTGAGAGTCAGAATGGGAACTGAATGGCAGCTATTACTATTACATCTGGATTGGAAAAGATGGTCAAAACAAAGAAAGGGATTAAGAATGTACCAAAAATAGCACCAACTAGAGTCCTGGATGGTTGGGGAGCAGCTCTGGGCCAATAAGGTAGAGTCTAGTATACAAGTACAAAGTAAAGACATGAGAAAAAAAAGTTATGCAAATATTTTCTATTGAATAACTCATTCTAAATCTACCACCCTACTGATACCCTCTCATCATTGTCTATTTCTGCTTTAAAAAAATATTTCTTTTTCTTTGTGAAAGTTTCTTAGTATATTATAATTTCTATTCTGTTCTCACTCTTGCTTAGACCTTAAGATTTTCTGCCAAATATACAAATATTATAACTTTTTTTTTTCCCCCTATCCATACTATTTCCAGAATGTGGCCAGAAATGATTTCATTCACCATGCTCTCTGGCCCGCCAGATTCCAGACCTATAGTACTGAATCATTCCTCCTTGTCCTAGTTTCTTAGTCTCTAGAATCCTTACCTACTTGCAACTCAAGTCTCAGATTCATAGTGGGATGAGGAATTTGTGGGAGATTATACTGAGTTGAGTTAATGTTAGATTTTTTCTTAAAGCACATTCTTTCCAGACCTTAAAGGGAAGAACTTAGACAGGAAAAGCGACTAGCAGAGGCTATAAAGATGAACCCACTTTCCTCTGTCAGGTGGAAGGTGCTGAACAGGTCCACAAGAAATAGAGATTTAGAACAGCAGGAATAAGTGAATACATGAGGAGGAAATAACTGAAGGAAAGTGGTCGCTGAAGAAGGAAGAGGAGACAGAATGACACTGGGGTGGAGGCATTTAATTGCATTCAGAAAAGGAGAACCCTCTAATCACACAGGTCTACTCTTCCTTAGAGAGAGAGAAAGGGTTCTCCTCGCGAGACAATTTTCCACTTGCTAATGGTTGGCTTGGGGCAGCGATCTCCTGAATTTAATACTAAAATTTATTTGAACTGATTTCTAAAATAACTTAGAGCTCTAGGAAATAATACATTCAAACAAAAAGTGATCGAATTCTTAAAATGCACATTTAGAATAGCTCGTTAACAATCACTAAAGTGTCTATTGTCACTGTCATCCACAATAACATTTCAGAAAAAAGCATGGTTTGCCACCCACTTCTCCTACTAACAAGCTTCATTCATACCTTTGCCATTTTGACTTTCACGTTTCTTTTGTGGTATTTCTGGCATATTCTCAAGTGACATATAACAAAAAAGGCAACTAAGTCATGGAATTTCATCTGCAAAGTACAATGTACAAATGGGGGTGGGGGGAAAAATGTGGTCTTAAATTTGAAAGGATCCACAATTCAGCTATGATTAATACAGTCACATAAATGAATATTTAAGTAAAATCTCATGGAAGTGAAACAACAGTGCACATGATATCATTAGTTGTACTTTTAGATGAGCTTTAAAAATATGAAGCAACAATTTTAAGAAGACTCGACTTTTAGAGGTAATACCTGTTCTGAACTGATATGCTTGGGGGTTATTCGGATCAGGGATGTTCAGGGTTCACTCAGATTTTCAAGGATAACTGTAGATACAAACAAATTCCCAGAGCTTCAACCAGTCCAGTTATGTATTCTTGGGATTGATCCAGAAACAAACAAGTCTAAAGCAGTGGGTGTTAGAATTGCTCTTCACCAGATGGTTAACTTCCCCCAGTTCTACTCAGAGCTGGCCCCAAGCCCGATTCATCCCTTGATAGTGGGGAAAAAATAGCCAAATTGCGCTGATGCAAGACCCTGTGCAAGTCTCCTGGAATAGCTTGAGTTTTCTGCTCAATAGAGATAAGATAGTTTTTAATTTTATCACACTGAAAGGTATTACCTGAGCTTCTTGACAGGCTGCTCTCCTTAGCAGGTTATCACTATCAAAGTAAACAAAAGAGAAAAAACATTAGCTTTAATGGCAGATTAAGATCCATACAAAATTTGAGGAGTTTTCTGTTTATTTTTTAATATCTGTACCTCTCCCCTGCAAACACTCAAATGAAAGCTTCTCAAAGATCTGATAACAAATCATGGGCATATTTGAAAAATACGTTCTCTAAATGACATTTTGTGTTAAGTATGTCCATATTATGGTAGGCAGACTAATACCCCATTCCCTCCAAAATGCCCACATTTTAATCCCCAGAACTTGAGGAATATGTAGGTTTTCATGGCAAAGAGATTTTATAGATGTGATTACATTTAGGACCTTGAGATGGGGAGATTATCCTGGATTATCTGGATGGGCCAGTCTAACCACAAAGGTCCTTAAAACAGAAACTTTCCGGGTTGGGATCAGAGGTAGATGTGACCATGGAAGAAAGATCAGAATGCAACATTGTCGTCTTTAAAGATGGAAGAAGGCAGGAGTCAAGGAATGTGGCAGCTTCTGGAAATGGAAAGGGCAGAGAATGAGACTCTCTCTAGGGCCAGTAGCAGGATACAACCTTATCAACACTGTCTTAGCCCAAGAGACCTGTATTGGGCCTTCTGTAATCCACAGAAAATAGCATCTAACATCGTAAAATCACTAAGTTTGTGGTAATTTGTAAAGGCAACCATGGAAAACTAATATAAATATCCTGCATTTTCCTTATTCAGTGAAAATTACTCAGATCATTTGCCGGAAGTAAATTTCATGTTTAGTTGCTTCTGTTACCGTTTTATTCAAATCACTTATTTTTTTATATCATTGTCAGACACTCAATTATATCATAAATGGAGAATTTTGTCATAAGGCAAAATTTTGGCTTCTAAAAATGAAACCATTCTATCAGAATATGATTATCTATTTAACAATAAAGGTTTCTAAAATGTGTTTATACCACAAATGCATTTCTAATGGCTCCACTTGCCTACAGGGCTCCAGAATCTTCATCTTAGACTGTGTGTTGATGTATACTGCTGGCCCTGCTAAGATAATACCTTCAACCTGGTTAATCACAGTCAAGAAAATTAATACCCAGAAAAGATGAACGATAATCAATTTACAGGGAAGAAATTAAAAAGAAAAAAGGGTTACTTTAATTATATTCTCTTCTTAGACGTTTTTTATAACTTCAAAGACCTTAAATTTTGCATTTCACAGCAATTCAAATCTGATTTTGACATTTGAGGTTGAACAACAAAAAATAAAATCTGCACAAAAGTTGAGGGATTTGTTTATTTTAACATCTGGCCAGCAGGAGAAGTAGATTTACTCAAGCTACTGGGGACTGGGCCTGGCTATAAAGGCCACCTTGTGGGCTAGACTTTACAAGAGAGTTGTGTCCCAAAAATCTTCGTTATTAAACAAATGGAATAGAGCTTCCAGCCTCTCCTAACTGCGCTCTTCCAGGCCCTGCCTTTAATGCTTTCCTCTCGTAAACTGAATCCCTTGTACTTCCAATCTCTTCTCCTACAAACTTACCCTGTGGATTTTTCTGCACAAGCCCTCTGTAAAAGCTGCAAACCTGTCTCTACGTCCCTGCCATTTTTCTTCCAGGCTCCTCTCCCATGACAAAGGACAGAGCTCTGAAGGCATCAGGCTCCTCTGGGTGATTAGGAGGGAACATCACTCTGAACACATCTTAGCCACACTCACGTCCATGGACCTTGCTGGAAAGAGAACAGCCCCGAATGTATATAAGACATGAGACAGCACCTTGGATCATTTTTTCCCCTAAATCCTTTGTTGCTAGAAGTAAAATATTGATGGTTAACTTATGATTAAGTATATTATTAAAGATTTCAGCTCTCTTTAGCTTATTAATACTCCTTATCAGAGCACTATTCAAAATCGAAAGATTACGCAATAGTTAATTCTCCAACTTTAAAGTGCCAAATGAAATACGCTGTCAACAACATCTGTGAGAAATCCAGAATACGTACCAATTTAGTTGTTACAAAAGAAAATCTCACTGGAATCATACTAAAGTTTATTTAATATCAAAAATGGTATTAACCGTCTTGATCTTAATTCCCTGAAAAATGCTATTCCTAAAAATCAAACACGTCCTCAAAGAAAAAATATTTCTCCCATTGAGACAGTCTGATGATCTTCAGCAAGAGCTGAAAGCTATCTCAACAAATTTCAAAAATGTTTCAGTTATGGTACCATGGTTGGAATAGGAAACTTAAAATTCATAGAGTGGCTACCATATGCCATGTGTTATGGCAGTCATTTTCATAGACCTTTATTTTTTATGACATTTTGCAACGCAAGCACTCCATAACATAAAATACAATCACGTTACAGATGAGGAAGCCAAGGCTGAGAAAAGGAAAGTGACTTGCCTAAGAGCAAACTGTTTCACTAAGTCATAGGGCTGATATTCAGACCCACGCCAACCTGACCAGAAACAAATGCTTTAATGCATCTTCTTCTTAACATCAGACAATACTGAATGTGTGCTCATTCGGTTTATATCCTAGAGCACATTTATTAATCACATTGCTTCCTAGTCTCAACTAGTATAACTTCTACAATATACATTCATATAATGTTTTGGGTTTTTTGTTTGTTTCTTTGTTTTTATTGTTGAGGATTCATTGAGGGTACAAGGAACCAGGTTACACTGATTGCATTTGTTACGTAAAATGCCTCTTATGATTGTGTCCCATCCCCAAGAGGTGTGTCACACCCTGTGACCCCACTCCCTCCATCCTTCCTTTTCCTTGCATCCCCCTTCCTCCACCCCCCACCGTGTACTAGGCCATCAATTGTCCTCATATCAGAATTGAGTACATAGGATTATTGCTGCTCCATTCTTGTATAATGTTTTTTTAAAGTTCAGGTGTGATAAGGATTCCAAAAATAGTTGTTAAAACAAACTCATTCAAGACAAAGAGCACAATGAAAAGGATTTGGTCCTCACCTGAAGAAGCTTAGGATCAAGTGGCAAAGAAAACAGCTCCTGGTAAACATTGGTGGTACAGGAAAAGACGTGTATGCCAAGCACTGTGCTAGGTGTCTGGGATATGCTAGGTAAGCACAAACGTTCCCTGTCTTCATGAAGTTTACAGTTTAGAAAGGAAGAGAGACAATTCCACAATGATGCAGTTTGACTTTTATGTGTGCCATAAAAGGGCACATAATGGGAGCATCTAACCTACTCTTGCCAGAATTAGAGAAGGCTTTTTACAGGATGTAACATTCTAAGGTCTAGGGAAGAACTAAAAACAAAGCAGGCAAAAATAGGGAGTAGAATCTCGGCAAAGGAAAGAGCATGTTAAAGCCTGCAGATGCTAGCACATGATGAATTTAGGAAAGTGACAGTAGCTCAAGACAGCTGGAGCCAGCTGCCATGGGAGGAGCCGCAAGCCAGGGGGGAGGAGGAACAAGGAGTCAGGTACAGGCCAGGTCACCAGGGCTTTTAAGCTATTCAAGGAATCTGGATCTCATCCTAAGGGCCATAAGGAACCATTCAAGAACTTTAAGAAGAGAACTCATGTGACAAGACTTACATTTTAGGGGGATTCATTCTGCTTTCAGTGTGAAAAAGACATTGGTCAGAGGTAAGGCTGAACCTAGAGAAACTAGGGAGTCACCCTCAGTCACTCAGGCCAGTATGACATCTGGAACTAGGATTATGGTGGGGGGATAGAGAGAAGACGCCAGATGCAGCAGATATGGAGGAGGTAAAACTGAGGGACAGTTCATGGGGATTGAGGGAAAGGGAAGAGTAAAAAATGCTCCCCCCCACCCCGTTCTGCATCAAGCAATCTAGTGGACAGAGATGGAATGAGGGGAGCGTATAGGATTGAGGAGGAGACTGAGGTTAGCACTGGATCTGTCCATCTGAGACGTGGTGAGTCCTGGCGGAGGTGTCTAGGGGACAGCTGCACATACAGGTGGCAGTCCAGACAGCAATCTGGGCCATGTGGTAATAGAAGGGATGACAGTGGGTAAGATCACCTAAATGAGTAGAGTGAGAAATAGAAGCAGGAAGAGATACCCTGAGCATGGGGACAGTTGACAGTGAGCACCAAATGAACCTCCAGTAAACTGACTCTACACTTCATTTGAAAGTCAAAGGAAAATTCTATTAGATACTGAAGAGAAAGTTGTCCTTATTGTCCACCTTTCCCCTTGATGCTGCTTCTACTCTGGCAAACTGTATGCTTTGCTGGTCCTAAAAGACACAAAGAACTTTACATCTCCACAGATTTAATCATTTTACTCCTCCCTTCAAAAAAAAGGCCAAATCAATACAAACCATGCCCTTACCCCTCCAACTCTAAAATACCTTCCAGCCTAGATTATAAACCCCTTGAAATCATGGATAATTTATCATTTTCTCATCTACAGACCACAGCACAGACTCTTATGGATAGAGGGTATTCAGTAAATACTTGTTTAAATAAATGAGTGGCAAATGTTTGAACAGTAGAGATTGACTCACTGTGCTCAGACGGGTAGACTCTGTCCTGTAGGAAAAGCTGAAGGTTATTCTTCATATGACTATTTGGTATTCTTTTTTTTTTTTTTTGAGACAGAGTCTCACTAAGTCTTCCTTGATAGAGTGCCATGGCATCACAGCTCACAGCAACCTTAAACTCTTGGGCTGAAGTGATTATCTTGCCTTAGCCTCCCAAATAGCTGGGATGACAGGCGGCCACCACAACACCCGGCTATTTTTTGTTGTATTTGTCATTGTTGTTTTAGCTGTCCAGGGCCTGGTCTGAACCCGCCACCTTCAGTGTATGGGGCTGGAGCTACAGGCACTAAGCCAGTATGTGGTATTCTGGATGGTCTTTAGTGTGATTGCCATCAAAGGGCAAGAGTAAGAGTGACTGGGTGTTGGGCAGGATGAAAAACTTTACCAGATCAAGAAATTCCCAGAGTGCGCACTGTGTGTGTGTGTGTGTGTGTGTGTAGAGCATAATGGAACTTTTTTATTTTTTGTAGAGACAGAGTCTCACTTTATCTTCCATGGTAGAGTGCCGTGGCGTCACACAGCTCACAGCAACCTCCAACTCCTGGGCTTAGGCTATTCTCTTGCCTCAGCCTCCCAAGTAGTTGGGACTACAGGCGCCCACCAAAATGTCTGGCTATTTTTTGTTGCAGTTGTCATTGTTGTTTAGCTGGCCCGGGTTGGGTTTGAACCTACCAGCCTCGGTATATGTGGCTGGCACCCTACCCACTGAGCTACAGGCACACCCATAATGGAATTATTAATAGTACCCTCTAAAAAGCCTAAAGGAGGAGGTCCTTTTGGTACACCAGGAGCACCAAAGATCTGTGCCAGTGGCTGATGAACTCTGAGTCTGGTTATCAGAAAATTCTAGATTACTAATGGGTCAAGAACTGCAATGTGAATGGAAGACACCATTTATAAATAAACAAAAAGTATGCTATATAAATTCCACGCCTGTGTTCTTTCTACTGCCCCATGCTGTCTCCTGAGAACTAACATTAGATACAATTTAAAAGAAGTGCTACAAAATGTAGTCATATCAAAAAGGGTCCCTGCAGATCTGTTCAGTACCAAAATGTGTATTCTTTGACAGAAAGAAATTAGAAGCCTCTGGATTAGAAAATGAAAAAAACCTGCTGATGTCACTCTGCCTGAGGCTTTAAAAGAATAAGAACATGCCTGCTACTACAGGTAATGAGATGCTCTCAATTTATTCTAAGCCATAAATGTTTTATTTATTACTTTAGGACTGCAAAATAAGATAAGTTGTTATTCCAATAACAACTATACATGGGGAGAAAAATCACATTGATCCATCCTATTTCCCCAAAAGACTATTTGCCGCTATAGTCTAGAGGCAAATTGTGCAGCAATTTCCACCACGAGCTATTCCCTTGGTGCATGCAAATACAGTTTTTGCCTTACACAAAGTAGACTTCAAGTTTAGATGTTTATAATAACCACGCCAACTTATCCAAACTTCCTAGAACAATTAATCATTCCATTGCCAGTGGCTATGTCCACTGCTTGCCCATGCAGCAAGGATGGCATTGAAATGGAAACAAAGACAAAAATGAATCTTAAGAAGTGTGTTCAGGGAAGGGAAGCTTTCCCTCTGCACCTCCCCCCATACTCCCAATCCCCATGCAAACAGATAATGGCTGCTGCAGCTGCAGGGAGCCTGTCACACACAGAAAAACAGTGACCCTGTCTGCCAAAAAGAAAGACATCCAACCAAGTAGGAGATGCATCCCACGAAGGGAGGATGCTTGCAGTTGGGGCCTGAAGAATAGCCTTTGGAGAGAAGATAAGCAGTGTGCCAGGTTGGAAAACCTAGGAAATAATGAAAAAGTGAACAATTTTTATAAGGGCTTCAGAGCCTTGTGGTCGTCTTCCCATTTAACCAAAAGATGTGCTACCTGCTACTGAAGAAACTTCCATCTTCTTACCTCTCTCAAGCACTGTGCAATAAACACGTTTCCTAATGTCATGAAAGCACAAAGGGTCAGGACAGAATCCTATTGATAACCATACAGTAAATGGGACTGTCTTCATTTCAACACCCCTTAGAGAGCATGGAGAAGATGAGAGAAAATAACGGCCACAGAGGCGATCACTGGCACTAAAATTCCATCATTTGTGTTGTGGAGGGTGAAAAGTTTAACAAAAGAAAAAGTTAACCAAATTCTACTGTCAAATGTAAAGGACAAGTATAGAGCACTATCTCCTTCTAAAATAGTAAAAAATATAACAAAATTGGATTCAGGAATTTCAAGGTCAAATGGTTCCTCTGAGCGGATTTCTTTAGTTGGTGGTACACTTAACAATATAAGGATCGACATTTTTAATAATAATATTAAGCAAGCCAGGCATTTTCCCAAGAACGTATTTGCTAAAATGGGATGAAAGGAGGAAGGGAGTTAGGAAGGAAGGAAGGGAGGGAGGGAGAGAGGGAGGAAGGAAGTCAGTCAGTCAAGTTCACAGTTAGCAGGAATGATAACTCAGCATTGAACTTACTAAAAATACTCTGAGGAATAAGGAATGAACCAATCAACACAAATGTCTCAATGAAGTCAATCCTCCCAGCAGACTTTTGCCAAAATGTTTTACTTACTTGATATAAAAGATTGTGATTCACTCCAGAGATACGAATTTGCCCACTGTTTAACCATGGCTTTCTGAATTTTTACAGAAATTTTCAAATCTATAGTCCCTATTTTTACTATCTTTATTTATTTGTCAAAGTCTAAAGTCCCTACAACAGCAAGGCAAATAAAATACCTTTGTCAAAGGCATGCAAGGCCAAGTTCCATTTCCTAGGAATCTACATTTTAAGTTTTGAAGAATCCTTAGAAATTATTTAGTCCAAAGCTTTTCAACTGGCCCTCTACAAATTCTAATCCCCATCAACCAAACAATATGACACTATCCCATTGGTAACAAAATTCACTACAGCAGTGATTCTCATTTGGGGAAAGACATGCACACATACGCACACGGAGCATGCGGCATTTAAGCTCCGAGTGATTCTGTTATGCTCCCTTAAGCAGGGTACTGTCATATCCTTTGAGCTAACTAATCTAATCTAGAAGATAACTAATCTAATCTATGAAAACTTCCAACCTGGGGGTTTGCCCACCATTATAAGTCACTAAAAGGCTTAACACTAGACTTAAGTCTGAGTTTCAACATGGCATTGTTCCCCCTCAATACTCTGCTTTTCTTCCGTTCGCTACAAACATTCCCAAATGAAAAAAAAACCAATGCAATCAATAAAGCGCTCTCCATTTCATCACATGCACAGGCAAAAGCCATATTTACAGTCACCTCAATTCATGATTTACCACTACAGCAATTACTATATTTTTTTCTTTCCTGCAAGTGAGTATAGGAAACAGTGCAACTAAATCTAACCCCACTATTTATTCATTAATTCAAGGACAGCCATTAGCCAAAGACTCAACCTCTGCCCCCGGTGGAAGGCCTCACCTGTAACAACAGCTAACGGCTGCACTGAGCCTCTGTTAGTGCCTATGCCTGCTCCCCCTCTGAAATCTAGTGTGACATCCAGAAACTACATCTTCTGATCTCATCAGATCCCGGCCACTTTAGTTTACACTTAATAATAATTTGTTCCCCCTCTAATTCAGGATAGGAAATTACTTAAGAGAAATGGCATTCTTGCGGAGAGGGGCATCCTCTCAGGTAACAAAGCTAATCATTCTGGCCTATTCTGTAGAACTTTTTCTTAACTACAGGGATGGCTCTGCAGTTTTACCCCCTCACTCTACTGACCAAGGGAAATGGGAAGCTGAAGAAATCTACATCTTCACAGTTTGCTGTTTCTCCTCTTTGGACATTTTATTTTCACTCTTTTAACTTAGCCTCAGGTTTCCACAAGCTGCCAATTTCTGTTCCTACCCAGCCATAAAGAGCCCAAAGTAGCTGAGTTCTGTTGACACAAGAAGAAAAGTTCTGTCTCTGATTAGCTGCTATGTTCACACTGGACTATCCCACCATTAGGCAGTGCTCTAGCTGCCTCTAATGAACATCCTTCTTTGAGCTTCTACACAGGTCACTATGAAAATTTTGAGACAGACTAAGTTATGGTCCATTATTTCACTTCCACGAAACATAGTCGACAGTATCCTTTCTGACTGACCTGTGCAAGTTTCAACTTACTCAGCTTATCATTGTTGCTAAAAGGGTTTCATTTGTTTCCATCCATGTGGATTTTACGTTTCTTGATTTTTGTGTATCTCAAAACTTTCATAATGACCCCCATACCAGCAGCCATCTTTTCCAATGATTTCTACCCTAATTCTCACAAGTACTGACATTCTTTCATGGCCCATTCATTTCTTCTATATTCTGCTCTTTTTTCCATCCATTCATTTCCACCAAACATTCCAAATTAAATGCTCTATGCCAGACATCGTTCTTCTATATGCTGTGTAACATAACTTTACTCGGCAACCAAAACACTAGTTCTTTCTATTCCATCGGCCAGTATACATTTGCATACACAATTATAAACAAATAATTATTCTCATTAAGAGAAGACAGAAAATAGGCTGCATAGAGATTCAGACAGCTATTCAAGAAGAAAAAGAATTGGAAAAGTCATTTCCTGTCTCCCTATGAACTAATTGTTCTCTGTAAATAATATGCATCAAAGAGTATTTACTTTGGGCTTTCGAATATGTGACAGAGCTGGACAACTTCTGACCTATAAACACATAGTTTAGTAGCTACTATTGTCAGTATTTTCACTATTCTGTAACATGAAATATTTGAGGTGTCAGGTACCACCTAGGGAGGGACTTGTTTTAGCACTCTCAGCTATGGATACTCTCTGTAGTGCCCAAAACAGCTAAAATCACTGAAAACAAAAATCCCCCAAAATCATGTGAAATCATAGCCGGGCGTTGTGGCGGGCGCCTGTAGTCCCAGCTACTCGGGAGGCTGAGGCAAGAGAATCGCCTAAGCCCAGGAGCTGGAGGTTGCTGTGAGCTGTGTGACGCCACGGCACTCTACCGAGGGCGATAAAGTGAGAC
>CAUYRH010044768.1:0-44698 GCA_963574655.1 Perodicticus potto
TAATCAGCAGGAGATTTTTGTTTTTCTTTTCCTAAAGAAAAATTGTTTATCCATTTTTGTTGGGGGTGAAGGAGGGTACATCATTTAACTCTTGAGATGACCACTAACTACTACAGGGAGAATTAGATAAATTTCTTTTTCTTTTTTTTTTTTTTTTGAGACACAGCCTCAAGCTGTCACCCTGGATAGAGTGCCGTGGCATCACAGCTCACAGCAACCTCCAATTCCTGGGCTCAAGCGAGTCTCTTGCCTCTGCCTCCCAAGTAGCTGGGACTACAGGCGCCTGCCACAACGCCAGGCCATTTTTTGGTTGCAGCCGTCATTGTTGTTTGGCGGGCCCGGGCTGGATTCGAACCTACCAGCTCAGGTGTACGTGGCTGGCGCCTTAGCCCGTTGAGCCACAGGCGCCGAGCCAGATAAATTTCTAAGTGGACCAAACAATATTGATAGAAACTAACATCTCTGGAAACCCCAACCATACTTAGTCCTTTGAAGATGATCTTCTGATATGCATAGCAATGGGGACACAAGCCTGAACAAGGCTTGTTAACAAGGCTGTTAGTCCCCCCAAACTTTGGCCAGTAGATATTATCTACAAGTTTGAACTGTTTCTCCAAAAACAACTAAATGACAATTAAAGAAAGGTATTTTGAGACTAAACTTCCAAAGTGACCCTATAAATAGGAAGCTTCCAAAGGAGAGCCTGCTTACCTGGCACATAAGCCAAAGAACTGTAGCTATCTGGCAAAGGAAAAGTTAGCTCTATTGGCTGTGAGCCCTCATTGCCTATGGCCAACTGAACCAGTAGTACAGCCATCGACACCTGCAAATTTAGGCAGTTTTGAAGCATCTGTGGCTCAGTCATGGCAGTCTTGGTAGAAAGATAGATGGTCATCAGTCGTTCAAACTGCTCACGAAGATTGTCAGCAGCAGGGCTAGAACTCTGCTGAGCATCCCTCCAGGCGACCTGCAGCCGATGAAGATTTTGGTTGATTTTTACCATCTGATCATGCAACCTGGACCCAAGAAAGCAGAAGAGACTGGGTCAGGAAGGCCCATACAGGCACAGAAAAACAAATCCTCATTTATTTATTCTAGTGTTTTAAGGAGATAAGGAGTTGCCATTGCAGTGGTGGAGAAGGCAATCAGAAAAGTTTGTGATGGGACAGAGGCAGGGTTTATAGTGCTGGGAAAATGTTACCAGGTATTCAACATAATTGAAGCTAACTGCAAATAGTTAGCAGCCTTCAGCTGAAATGTACTATCCAAAGAACAGCAGGTTGGGTGATCATGGTATAGAGTGGGCTGTTATTTTGTAAAACAAATAATTATTAGGCAAAGTACAAGAAGCCTAGCAGGTTAGTTTTACACCATGCAAGTGTAATGCTCATACTTTGATGGGGTTATATGGATGGTCCTTCTATAGTTAGTAGAAACTAAGCTGATGAAAAGGGACTCTACAGATTAGTAAAGAGCCACCTGAGATACAACCTAAGAGCAGCTTCCAGGTCTCTGTTGTTCAATATAACATTAAATTATTTTTTCCACAAAAGGCCAGCCAAATATTGAAAGGACGACCCATAATTTAAAGTTATAGATAGCTGTTTCTATGTGTATAGTTCTAAAATCATCCCCTTTGGCCCTGTAGAAAATGTCTAGGGCAACTCAGTCAAAATTAAGAAACCAGATGACATTCATTTTTGTGTTTGAAACTAGATAGCTGAGCAGGTTGAGCACATGATGAACATTTACCTACTGTCTCATTTAAAATGTCTATGATGATAGCTGGGCGATATGGCTCACACCTGTAATCCTAGCACTATGGGAGACCAAGTCAGGAGGATCATTTAAGTTCAGGAGTTCTACAGCCTGTGTAAGACTTCATCTCTACTAAAAATAGAAAAACTAGCTGGGCTTTGTGGCAGGGGCCTGTAGTCCCAGCTACTTGGGAGGCTGAGGCAAGGGGATTGCTTAAGTCCAACAGTTTGAGGTTACTCTGAGCTATGATGCCTCGGCACTCTAGCCTGGGCAACAGACTGAGAATCAGAATCTTTAAAAAAAAATAAAATAAAAAATAAATATATATATATATCTACAATGTGGACAGAAAAACTTTTATTTTGAGGCTGTAACTATGCTATTTTCTCCCCTTATTTATACTTACATTCATAATCAGGTAAATTAGAGGAAAAAATTTATAGAATGATATGTGGCTAGCCAGAACCAGAACCACTTTTAGAAGTCATGCATTCTAGTTCACAAATCTTCACATTTCTAGAATCCTTTTTTTTTTCTTTTTTTGAAATAGAGTCTTACTCTGTTGCCGCAGGCTAGAGTGCTGTGGTGTCAGACTACCTCACAGCAATCTCAAACTCAATGACCCTCCTGCCTTAGCTTCCCAAGTAGCTAGGACTATAGGAGTTTGCCACAATGCCCAACTAATTTTTTTATTTTTAGTACAGACAGGGTCTCACTCTTGCTCAGGCTGGCCTTGAACTCCTGAGCTCAAAGGCTCCTCCTCCCTCAGCTTCCCAGAGTGTTAGGATTACAGGTGTGAGCCACCCCCCTAGCCTTTAGAATCTTCTTTGTCTTATATATGCAGATCCTTTGCTGCCCTATTGATCTCACTGGAATCCCTTATAAACATTTTCTTTATTTTTGCCAATTTTGTCTCTATTCTACAGAGTATAGCCTAGTCTTTTCTCATCAGGAGAAGGAGAAAGAGAAGAAAATGAAATATAAATGAAAACAATTCCACTTTCCAGATGACAGTAGGAACATAGTAATTTAAAATTTGCAAATGTAGAGAAAAATACTAGTGTACCTTTAATTTTAAAAAGTTAACATATCAGGGTGGCGCCTGTAGCTCAAGGGGCTAAGGCACCAGGCACATACACCAGAGCGGGCGGGTTCAAATCCAGCCAGGGCCTGCCAAACAATGACAAATACAACCAACAAATAGCTGGGTGTTGTAGCCAGTGCCTGTAGTCCCAGCTTCTTGGGAGGCTGAGGCAAAAGAATTGCTTAAGCCCAGGAGTTTGAGGTTGCTGTGAGCTGTGACGCTGCAGGAATCTACCCAGGGCTATAGCTTGAGGCTCTGTCTCACAAAAAAAAAGTTAACATATCAAAAGTTAAAAACAAATTTAAGTAATCTGGACAAAGCTAATTCATGTAAACATACATACATTCGTGATATCCTTTTGGTCCAAGTTTTCTTTTTGAGACAGAGTCTCACTTTGTTGCCCTCAGTAGAGTGTCATAGTGCCATGGCATCATAGGTCTCCTGGGCTCAAGTGATTCTCTTGGCTTAGACTCTGAAGAAGCTGCGACTACAGGTGCCCATCGCAATGCCTGGCTATTCTTAGAGGCAGGGTCTCGCTCTAGCTTAGGCTGGTCTTGCACTTGTGAGCTCAGTCGATCCACCTATCTTGGCCTCCCAGAGTGCTGGGACTACAGGCATGAGCCACCTCGCCCAGCCCCTGATCCTAGATTCTAATGTGAACCTTTAGAATAAAATGAGATTATATTGGCCAGGCATGGTGGCTTACATCTGTAATCCTATCACTGTGGAAAGCCAAGGCAGGTGGATCACTTGAGCTCAGGAGTTCAAGACCAGCCTGAATAAGAGTGAGACCCCATCTCTACTAAAAATAGAAAAAGTAGCTGGAGGTTGTGGTGGGCACCTGTAGTCTCAGCTACTTAGGAGACTGAGGCAGGAGGATCACTTGAGACTAGGAGCTTGAGGCTGCTGTGAGCTAGGCTATTACCATAGCACTCTAGCTGGGCAACAGAGTGAGACTCTGTCTCAAAAAATAAAAAAAATAAAAAAGTGAAATTACATCTCTAAGACTCACTTTCAACCTCTGGTTATCAACACAACTAAATAATTCTCTCCTAATGACATCAGAGGAGTTACCTGTGAAATCCCAAGTACAAAGTGTACTCCGTAAGGGCAAGGTTCTCTGTTACAAGGTTGTAGTTTTGGGGAAACTTCGGCTCCTGCACAGGTGGGATCAAACATGTTTCTCTGTCCAAACCTCAAAGAAGTTAAGAGGAACAATAAATGGCTCGCCACAGACATCTACCTTGGTTCCCAGGCTCCCCTTACTCTCCTTTAACTTCCACATTGCTACCAGTGGTATCTTCTTTTTTTTTTGAGACAGAGCCTCAAGCTGTCACCCTGGATAGAGTGCCGTGGCATCACAGCTCACAGCAACCCCAACTCCTGGGCTCAAGCGAGTCTCCTGCCTCTGCCTCCCAAGCAGCTGGGATTGCAGGCGCCCACCACAACGCCCGGCCATTTTTGGTTGCAGCCGTCAGTGTTGTTTGGCAGGTCCGGGCTGGATTCGAACCCACCAGCTCAGGTGTACATGGCTGGTGCCTTAGCCCGTTGAGCCACAGGCACTGACCCCCAGTGGTATCTTCTTAAAAAGAAGTCTTACCACATTACTCCACTGTCTACCAACATCTTTTGGGTTCTGTCTAAAAAAATACAGTTAATACTCTTTTACTGGACCATGAAATCACCAGAAATTGAAATAATGGAATAATAATGTATTTTTTTCCTATAATAAGCAATGAATCATTCATAACTGTTCCGTGCCTTTTCTGTATTTACTTGCTTTTGAGCAGGTATCATATTTACAGTTACAAGAGTTATAAAACTAGAAGAAAATATACTAAAGTTAAGAGTGATCCACTTTGAATGGCAGAATTATGAATCACTTTTCCCTTCTCTGTATTTTTAAGTTTTCTCCAATCCAGTCCCAACTGCTTCCTCCCCAGACCCATCTCCTCCACTTACCATTCCCCACCTACTCCTTTCTCTGGCCACATTGAGCTCACTATCCTCAGTCAAGACTTTCCATAGCTTTGTACCTTTATACTTGCTCTTCCCACTGTATAATGGAACACTCGTGCTCGTTTGACTGTAAAACTCAACTTGTCTTTTAAGACTCATTTATGAAGATCTCCAACTTCTGCAGAATTATTCCCTTCTCTGTGCTCCCACAGCTTAGCCCTATACTATATTATAATGATCTGTTAATACATCTATCTTCTTTTGAACCCTCTGAGTTTAAAAAGAATGGAGACTATGTTTTATTCATTTTTTCTTTTTTTAGACAGAGTCTCAAGCTATTGCCCTTGGTAGAGTGCCGTGACATCACAGCTCACAGCAACCTCAAACTCTTGGCCTTAAGCGATTCTCTTGCCTCAGCCTCCCAAGTAGCTGGGACTACAGGCACCCGCCACAATGCCCAGTTATTTTTTTTGTTGCAGTTGTCATTGCTGTTTAGCTGGCCCAGGCCAGGTTCAAACCCGCCAGCTTCAGTGTATGTGGCTGGCACTGTAACCACTGTGCTACGAGCGCTGAGCCTGTTTTATTCATTTTTATACAGAATGAATGAATGTATGAATACCCAAGGCTACCAAATCCAGAGAGAAGGTCTCACTAAAGCACATTTAAAGGCTTTTTTAAAAAAAGTCTGTCTTTAAGAAATCTAAGTAGTTCTCCTTTTTGCCTCATCTTTTTTTTTGCAGTTTTTGGTTGGGGCTAGGTTTGAACCTGCCACCTCCAGTATATGGGGCTGGTGCCCTACTCTGTTGAGCTACAGGCACCGCTCATCTTTTTTTGAGAAAGAGGTGCTTTGTGAAAAAGGATAAGGGAGTGAATGCCTCAGACATTACACATATATACAAATACTGTTTTGAGAAGCCTACCTCTCATGTGTACATTTTTAATTTTTCGTTCTTCATCATTCAACTCCTTCAGGGCACAGTAAGTGGGATTAAAGGTGAGGAGCCGAGAGGATCTAGGTTTGCAAAATGGCTGGCATAGCTTCAGGAGAGCAGCACCCAGATTCAGAAAGAAGGCATCCGAGGCATACATTTGGAAGAAGATTTCTGGCATCTGATTCGCCCAAATCTTGGTGCGGCCTGCATTCGCATGCAGACAGTTTCCAAGCCAGGACAAGGTACAGTGCTTGGTTTCTGGAGAGAGCTGGAGTAAGTTCTTCAGCATCTGGTAGATCTTTTCATGGAACTGAGCCATCAACTGTTTAACCAGAAAACACAACCACAGAACATTCCAGTTTCACAATCCTAGTATTTTTTACTCCCAAACCTTAGTAAACTGGCAGTTTCTGAAAATATGATAATCCTCATCTTTCCCTTTACTCTCCCTGTGCCTTATCCTCTGGTTCTGATTTTTTTTAAAAAAATCTATTTTGGGGTGCTTGTGAGAAATTTTCTGATCAGCTGCCAAACTGTAGACAACATTAGTTTTAGAGCAGGGGTTAGGAAAATTTTCATAGGTAGGGAACCTGCAGCCTTAAGGCCACATGTAGCCTTCTAGGTCTTTAAGTGAGGCTTTATGACTGAATCCAAATTTTATAAAAGAAATCCTTTTATTAAAAGAAGTGTAGCAGAGAAAGATGAAGCTTTTCTTGGCTCCTCTGATGCTTTAAAAAGAACAGTCTTGGCTCGGCACTTGTGGCTCAACGGGCTAAGGCACCAGCCACGTATACCTGAGCTGGCAGGTTCGAATCCAGCCCGGGCCTGCCAAACAACAATGACCGCTGCAACCAAAAAATGGCCGGGCGTTGTGGCGGGCGCCTGTAGTCCCAGCTACTTAGGAGGCAGAGGCAAGAGACTCGCTTGAGCTCAGGAATTGGAGGTTGCTGTGAGCTGTGATGCCCACAGCACTCTATCCAGGGTGACAGCTTGAGGCTCTGTCTCACAAAAAAAAAAAAAAAAAATAGTCTTGACATCAGAAAGCCAAGTTCCCCTCAGGATAAGTATTTTTGGCATTGCTTGCCATATGGTCGCTGTAGCAATTATTTAACCCTACCATTGTAGCATGAAATCAAGCCATAAACAATACATATACTAATGGGCGTGGTTGTGTTCAAAAACTTTATTCATAAAAACAGGCCAGATTTGACCGTTGCTGTAGTTTGCCAACCTGTTTTAGAGAGCTGTGATGATTAAATGGTAAATAAGAGACTTAAACTATTATTCAATTACTTGAATGTCTCATGTTGACTAGACTTTTAAGTGAAGAAACCCCAATAGAAAAGACATACATAGATGGAGGGAGAGAAGAAAAAAAAATTGGTATATAAGCTAGAGTTCAGTAAAAAAAATTTAGGGAAAAAAAAAGATTTTAGGAGCTCAAGTTGTAAGAAATTAGCTCAGTGAGAAACATGAGGGTGGAGGGGAGTGGCAGTGCTACAGTGTGAGCAAAGAGGAGCAGCAGTTGATTCTCACCCCACACAAAGACTTATCCCCTGCTCTCAGAACATGCTAAACAGAGGGCACTTTCTTTATGTGATTATAGTAAAAGTCAACCAGATGGATCTGCTTTCCCAAAAAGGCACAGTCTTATCTGTTCTGCTTCCTGAGGAAACTAATGTAAGATCAGGGGCTAGGATACCCCTGGCAAATAGTTCCACCTGATGGATGTTGGCCTCTTGTACTTTGATCTCCTGAGGACTGGAACGGGATGGATTCAGGAAGTAGCCATGATTTTCTACAACACCTGGAGTCTTTAATAAGCAAGAGATATTCAGAATTACTCCCAGCAAGGTCTTCTGGTACATCTGCCCATTGCTAGGTTCCTTGGGCTGAATGTATTCTACAAAAACCTGTAACAGAAGACAAGTCCTACTTACTGATCTGTATTGTGAGATAGGGTGATAGGGTTAAAGGGCCTCAAAGAGTTAAGTCTGTACAACAACTAATCTATCTTTCTCTTAGTCTATAGGTAATATTTGAGTGTACTCAGGATAGGGAATCATGAAGTAAGATGTCTCCAGCTAACTGAACATATACCATCTTTCACACCTACCTTTGCCAAATCCTTCTGCCTAGTGAAATAAAGAAGAATATCCAGATATGCATACAACAGGATCTGGCACAGCTCTAGATCTTTTATTCGGCCCAATAAAGTATCAAACACTGGAATCATGACTTCTGGAAATGTTCGAACCTCCTCATCCATTAACAAGGCTTCGATGACCTCTTCCAGAAACTCAGTTACATCTTCAAAATCTAACAGAAGATAAATGAGAGAGAAAGGAGGCCTGAGAATCGTTATATGCCTTTACACACTGGCCCTTTACTTCTGATAATTATTTTTTTAGAGTTGGTGGGGGTCTAAACCAGGCCAGAGTGCAATGGCTATTCATAGTCGTGATCATAGAACACTGTAACTCGAATTCTTGGGCTCAAGAGATTTTCCTGCCTGAGCCTCCAGAGTAGCTGGGACCAAGAAGTGTGTGCCACTGTGCCTAGCTTAATTCTACTGATATTCAACATCAAAGATGAAGGTGTGATCTTTCTTCCTGAATTTATACCCGAACCGCAATGACTCTGAGACTTTCTAGAATCTTACTCTGTTGCCTGGGCTAGAGTGGCACTGCATCAGCCTAGCTCACAGCAATCTCAAACTCCTGTGTTTCAGCCTCCTAAACAGATGGGACTGCAGGTGCCCGCCAGCATGCCCAACTAATTTTTCCTATCTAGTGTGTGTGGGGGGTCTTGCTCTTGCTCAAGCTGGCCTTGAACTCCAGAGATCAAGGGATCCTTTCCCCATTTCAGCCTCCCAGGACACTGGGATTACAGGTAGGAGCCACTGTGCCTGGCTGTAAAATTTTGCCGTGAAATTTTAAATTTGAAAATCCAAGTGTAGATGCTCACAGATCTTGCTGAGGTACTCACGGGCTCCTTGGATGGCTTCCAACATCAAATCTACTAGCTGCTCATGGATGTTTTGGTCAACGTAGATTTCTGGGGTGAGGAGAACTGTTCGGGTATTGGATACAGTGAGGTTCCTGCACTGCACTGCAAAAGGCAGCAGGTTCTCTGGAACTTTGGTAATCTGCAAAGAGTAGAGAGGAAAGAATCTAGCTCTATAATCTGGGTAAACACAGTGAAAAGAATGGAAGCAATAATGTGTGCCAAAATAATATCGGTTTCTATGGATGCTTGAAAGTGCAAGAGAGATGCGTCTTTGGCTTAAGGAATAACCTACCTGTTAAAATTCCAATCCTGGAAGTGTCAAGCTTAACTTACTCCAATATTTCCACCCCGTGGAAATGAATTTCTAAGACCTATTCTAAAGGTGTGATTTCTAAAAAGGTTTATAGAGAGAAGAGCAGGCACTAATTAACTGGTGAGAGGGATGGACCCCAAAGAGACGAAAGCTTTAGAAGACAAGCTAAAAATGCCTCTAATCCCTAGTTCCAAGCATACTATAATATATATAAATGGACATAAAATACGTTAATCCAACTCCGGTTTACATATTAAAGTCATATAGTACCAATGAGGATTATTCCTTTACCTCTTCCTTGGCTCTTTGGAAGCAGGAGTAAAGGTAGCAAAAGATGTGCTTCTCCCCTGCATCGCGATCAGCAGAGAGATTTAACGTTGTAGAAGAAGTCATGTTAATCAAGTGGTTGCCTGGATCTTGAAGTAATAAGCGGGCGAAGAGGGCCTATGAAGAAAAACAAAACAAAAAAAGTTAAACTATTGAAGTCTTATACAGCCCCAACACAGAGTAGGTATTAAAAGACTATCTGTTGAATGGTGCCAAGAGTCAATTATTAAACTTCTATTTGAAATCTAGTATTCTGTGATTGCTGATGTTAAACTTAATAAACCATAAGTTGTCAAGTATTTTCCTTACCAAAGTTTTATTTCCTTAATGTTAATCAGGCACCAGTAAGGTACAATGTACTGCTTTGATTTTTGAATGTGTTATAGTTTGGATAATAGTCCCCTCCAAAGCTCACAGTGAAATCTGATCCCCAGTGTGGTATGCTGAGTCGAAGGGGTCCATGGGAGGTATCTGGGTTGTGGGAGTGGATCTGTCATGAATGGTTTAGGGCTTTCTGGCATTAGGGAGTTCTCACTTGAGAGACTGGACTAGATCTCAGAGTGGATCAGATCCCTGCAGAGTGGGTTGTTATAAAGAGAGAATGCTCCTCAGGTTTTCCCCTCCTCATAGTGTCTGCCTCCTCTGTGACCTTCTCCACTATGTTGTGACACAGCATAAAAGCCCTCACCAGAAGCCAGGGCCTGGCCCTTCAACTTCTCAGCCTGCAGAACCATGAGCTAAATAATCCCCTTTTCTTTAAAAATTCCCATCTCATGTATTCTTGTATAGCAGCACAATGGACTAAGACAGAAAGGATATGAAGAAAAAGAGATGGGCCTTGTTCTCAAGAACTTAAATGTCTAATAGAGGAGATAAGACAGGTACATAAAAATGTCATGACATGAGACAGAAAGTGACAATTCCCGTAAGAGATGTATAGAAAGATCACCCTAGGAAATCAGAGAAAGAAATGACAACTCTTATCTGGTAAAGCTTTGTAGATGAGATGGCATTTTATTTTATTATTTTATTTATTTATTTTTTGAGATGGCATGTTAACTGCTTCTTAGAAAACAGATAGATTTGGACATGTGGCCACAGTTAAGTGAGAAGATTCCAAAAGAGAAGCACCACAACAATGTAAGAGGTGGACTTAAGTGAAGCCACAGAATGGTGAGCAGAGTTCAGCTGCGTGGCTGATTTTTGCTGAAGGGAAACATGTTAGGAACATAAAATGTTACCTGCTCAACATTATTCATATCAAGCCAGTCTTGATCTTCTAGCTCCACTGCCATTTCTTCCAAATACACACATCGGCTGGGGATGCCATTCCCACTTTTCAAGCTTGGATCACCTGGGAAATGGTTTTAATCTGACAGGTTAAGGATAATTTCTGTCTTACAGAAAACTGATCTTGACAGCATTTCTCTTAAACTCCAAGTATGACTCAGGTAATACTAGAGTGATAAAACTGATAACAAAACAGCATCTAAAGATTTAAATCTTTTCCCCCCCAGTCCCAGAGAATGGCTTTGTAATAAATCTTACATCATGACATTTAAAGATACATCCCATACATTAGTTAATAACTTTAGGATTTAACCGCAGAGGGAAAATATTGTCCGACACCTCTCAGGGCTTCCACATGAATATCTAGGTTACCTCTGAGAAGAACATGGGTCTGGCCACCATTCCCATTTCCTTTTTAAGGTAGTAATGACAAGTAGCTCTATGGTGTAGTCAGAATGAAAATGAGAATGAAAGTTACATCTGTGTCTAACTACTATTTTGGGGTCACACCGAAAGCTTCACTGAAATGTAAACTCTGTATTCCAGGGAGCACAGTGTGTGGGTATGCATCTAATTATTATTAGATATAATAGGTTTCTAAGAGCAAGTTCCTAGCCCAAGCCCCAGTAGGAAGAGTAGAATAACGAACAGACTGGCTACAAGTCTGTAACTCACTGTTGTCCAGAGTAATGAGGAAGATCCTTTGGATCATGTGATTGATGTTGAGTTGCTCACATATTTCCTGCTGTGACCGGAATGAGCGGCTAATTTCAGCCACAGAGTAATCGAATTCATCCAGGCTCTCTGATACACTATTATCCGAGTCATCTGGGCTAGCTGGTAGTTCATCTGCCAGAAAATACAAACTGTTAAATGTTATACCCCTCTTTTTAAGAAAGAACCAAGTATACTATCAAATATGATAAATGTAACCAAGAGGAGGATAATTTTGGATATAAAATGAGTTAATCATCTAATTAGTGAATATTTCAAGTCAAGGAAGTATAGGTTCTGAAATCCCTGGCTATAGATCCTACCACATTTTATAAAGTGAAAAGTTTTATTATTTCTACCCATACTTACACTTCACACTGGCAAAAATAGCAACATTTTATCTTCCCTACAGAATTTTAGTGAACAAAGAATTACCTAATGGATCAAAATGTCTTTGGTTATTTTAAATGTATGGCTTTTTTCCTGATTTAGAGACATTTATTGTAGTAATTCCAAACTGTACAGGAAAATATGGTGTAGAAAGTTTCTCCTAAACCAATTCCCTAAAGACAACCACTCAAGTTAGCAGTGTTCCATATTTTTCTGGTGCTAATGTTCCATTACTGTAATCTTTTTTTGAAAAATGGGATATCACATATCAGTGCTTTTCAATTTGCCTCTTAAATCAGCATCACTATCTTTCGCTGTCAGGCCATTTTGAGGCCTACCTTGTTCTTTTCTTTCTTTCTTTATTTATTTTTTCATGGCCTGGACCACAGTTCATACCTTGTTCTTTTCTTTTTGTAGAGACAGAGTCTCACTTTATCACCCTCGGTAGAGTGTCATGGCGTCACACAGCTCATAGCAACCTCTAACTCCTGGGCTTAGGCGATTCTCTTGCCTCAGCCTCCCAAGTAGCTGGGACTACAGGCGCCTGACACAACACCCGGGTATTTTTCTGTTTTACACTTTGGCAAGGCTGTGTTTGAACCCGCCACCTTTGGTATATGGGGCTGGCGCCCTACTCGCTGAGCCACAGGCACCGCCCATACCACGACTTGTTAATCCATTCCTGGGTTGATGGGCATTTAGGCTGTTTCCACATTTTGGTGATTGTAAATTGAGCTGCAATAAACAGTCTAGTTCAGTGTCCTTATGATAAAAGGATTTTTTTCCTTCCGGGTAGATGCCCTGTAGATCATTAGGTTTTTAAAATGATTTGATTATCATATCTAAGTGGTTTGTCACATCTTTTGTTCTTTTCTTATTCTCTCTAGTTTGTTGTTTTTTTCTTATTGGCTGAATCCTTTTAATTTTTTATAAAGTAACTTAAAAGTATCTCTCAGAATGGCACTCATGCTGAATAACTATAAAAGTAGTGTTATTTACTAAAAGTCACATAGGAGTCTGTATCTGCTTTGCCCTATTTACAGAATGGTTATTCTGAAAGTCCAGGAAAAACTCTCAGAAGTAAGAGTTTAGTAAAAGTGAAGCTCAATATAGAAGGCCAAAGGTTTTGGCAGAAAACTAACTGCTGGTGGAAAACAGGTTGGGCCTGGTGGCGTGATAAACTCAGTGTAAACAAAGTAGGATGAGAAGGTGCCAAAATAGTAACAGAAGGGCATGTACCTGATGTGTCCCCACTGCTTGATGCCTGCAATGCTACCAATTCTAGCCAGCCGTATGTCTGTTTATAGCCAGAAAGATGACTGTTCTGTCACCTCGCTCCGATACTGTTACGTTCTCCTCTGAACTCCTACAGTGACAGAAGCTAAGAATCTGTTTAGTAAAATTTCTTTCAACCATGTACTCGTAAGTTATACTTTCCATTTCCTTGTTTTTCCTATTCTTCACTCATCTTTCTCTCCTACAATCTACTAATGCAAGATTTTTCTCATCTTTCTCTCCTACAATCTACTAATGCAAAATCATGTAAAAAGTCAACATTGCATTTATTTTCCCTTGCTCCATCTAACACCTTGTCTACCGCTCATCTGTTTTGCCTTTACTTTGTTTTTATTCAATCCTAATCAGAAATCCAGGCCACCAATCAGCTATGCATCTAAATAGTTTTTTTGAAATAAACAAAGAAAAAATACAAGTATTTCCTCTTTTCCCAAAAGAAAAACACTATTATTATTTTTGGAGAGAGGAGAATGGGAACAATTTCTGGTTTGAAAGATTGTAAATATCCTTAGGTGACAAATGTATTTGAGAAACATGCCCCTAATTCTTCCTTTTTTTTTTTTTTTGAGGTAGAATCATATTCTGTTGCTCCAGGCTAGAGTGCCATGGTGTCATAGTACACAGCAACCTCAAACTCCTGAGCTAGGTGATTCTTCTTGCCTCAGCCTCCCAAGTAGCTGGGACTACCAGCACCTGTCACAATGCCTGGCTAGTTTTTCTTTTTTTAGTAGAGACAGGGTCTCACTCTTGCTCAGGCTGGTTTCAAACTCCTGAGCTCAAGCAATCCACCCGCCTCAGTCTCCCAGAGTGCTAGGATTACCGGCATGAGCCATGGTGCCTAGCCTACCCTAATTCTTCTAATCTATATGTCTCCTGATAGAAGGAAGCTGGAATTGATCTTAAATTTAGTCCCAGACAAGGAAAACTATTTTTCTCATTAGTGAGATTATTCCATTTTTTTTTTCACATTAAGGCTAAAAATCTGATTGATTTTTCTAAGAAGTCTGTCGTAATAGCAGTAAGCTAAAAAAAGGAGGCCACTCAGTGGAACAGAAGAGGCACTTCATTTGAGAGAGCCTTTGAAGTGTGAGCTTAAGAACAAATCTCATTTGCCTACAGGTTAAAAAGTTTTTCTAATTCCTCCTTATAAATCTGCTTTCTTCAACTGCTTTCCACACCTATACCTACCACTTCAGTTTCCTATGTTAAAAAGATTTACTTAAATAGCTTTTACTAGGTTGTATTGTTAAAAAATAAAACAGCTTGACAGCTTTGGGATCACACCGGCATCTGTTACTATGAAACCACCTGTTATCTGATCTTTTTATGTAAGGGGGAGCAAGGGATGGAGAGGACCCCCAAATAAAAAGCAACCAAAAAGAAAAAACCAAACCAAAACAAACTTCTGTCTAAAACTTAAATTCCAGTTGCAATTAAGGACTCAAAGGATACTGAATCTGGAAAGACCCCTTTCTAGGTCACCTTATCTGCTGCTATTGGCTCCTCCACTTACCAGATTGTTGCTTCAGCTGCTCTTTTTGGATTGCTGCGAACTGCTTGGCATCAGCCAGAGAGCCAAAAAGAGCAGCAAAGGGGTTACTTGAGATGTTGTTGTTATTCTCCTGGTCTGTCATTTCACTTCAAGGTATCCTCCATCCAGACCTAGGGGGAGGGGCTACACAAAGGACAGGTATTAGACACAGAAGAAGGACGGATAACAAAACAGCTGTAATATACCAATAGTTGTTCATTTTCCCAATTCTTGTGTATAATACATCTAAAAAGGCTTTGCGTTAAGACTCCCCAATTCTTAGTACAAAATTCAAGGCATTTTTGGCAAAATGGTTACAAACCTATTAACTGGATATAGTGGCCTGATTTGGGAACAGGTAAAACTAAAAAGCCTAGAACATGTTCAGCTGGATGCATTTATCTGTTGACAGGTTTCTATCTGATAACCTTTAAGAAACTATGTTAAGTAGAAAGAACTACTGAAGTGAAAGAGAGAACTCACTAACTGTAATAACAATGTGGCACTTAAAAACAATAAGGGGCGGCGCCTGTGGCTCAAAGGAGTAGGGCGCTGGCCCCATATGCCGGAAGGTGGTGGGTTCAAATCCAGCCCCCGGCCAAAAAACAAAAACACAATAAGAACCAGGCTAGGTGCCTGTGGCTCAAGTGGCTAAGATGCCAGCCACATACACCTGAGCTGGCGGATTTGAATCCAGACTGGGCCCGCCAAACAACAATGACGGCTACAACCAAAAAATAGCCAGGCGTTGTGGCAGGTGCCTGTGGTCCCAGCTACTTGGGAGGCAGAGGCAGGAGAATCACTTAAGCCCAGGATTTGGAGGTTGCTGTGAGCTGTGATGCCATGGCACTCTACCCAGGGGGACAGCTTGGGGCTCTGTCTCAGAAAAAAAACAAAACAAAACAATTAAGAACCAGGTTTCTCATAAATCTCTATGCTGGCAGACTGGTTCTTATTCACAGTGGGGAGGACCTGGTGGTACCTATTCAGACTTCTATGACTTAGGGTTGGAGTTGGAAATTCCTTAGTTGCATATAAACTAATTGAACGCCTGTATCTTAGATTTGGAGGCAAGTAAGAACTGGGACCACATTAGCTGTATGTTATGGGTTTTCAAAATATATTAAGCAATCTATCTATTCATAGGATTAAAATTACTCTCATTTCTTCCACTAAAAAGTAAGAAATACAAATTCCAAATTGGGTGTACTATGTAATATGAAATAGATATAAACCTCAGAGATACTTAGTAGAGATGACTGAGCCTGCATTTGTACTCTTCTGATTACATTTCCTCATTCAAGGCCAAATGAATTCAGTGGCATAATGGAATAAACAGAGTTCCCTGAAAGGCTTTATCCCCTTCCTGAAATTTTAAGGTCCCAGCATAGAAATAATATCTTAAAAGGAATGGGAAGAGACAAAGAGGATGAATATTCTGCTTACAAGGATACTGAACTGTTATGGATATTGAACAAGGACAGAAGCCTTAGAATGGGGGCATGAATGTAAGAGAAGACAAAAAGAACATCTGGTCTACCTTTAATTTATCAAGGTAAGACTCCTTAGGAATCATTTTACCAAAGTCAAAAAAGTTACCCTCGTTTACTGGAGGAAGAGAGATTCTAACACTTCTTGACAATTCTGAGGCATCTCCACCAGTTGCTTTGTGCTTCTCTGCCATGTTTTCTGCATAATAGCTAATGGCTAATTAGCTGTAATGACTTAGGGAGACATTCTAATCTCCTTTCAGCATGATGCAGGGCTTTAACGCTTCAAAGAATTAAACTGTTAGATGTTGCTCTATGGGTTTTATTTTTTGCCTCCCTCCCCCTTGTTTTTTTTAGAGACAGAGTCTCACTGTATCACCCTCAGTAGAGTGCCGTGGCATCACAGCTCACAGCAACCTCAAACTCTTCGGCTTAAGTGATTCTCTTGCCTCAGCTTCCCAAGTAGCTGGGACTACAGGTGCTCGCCACAACGCCCGGCTATTTTTTTGGTTGTTGTTGCAGTTGTCATTGTTGTTCAGCTGGCTCGGGCTGGGTTCGAACATGCCAGCCTGGGTGTATGTGGCCAGTGCCCTACCCACTGAGCTATAGGCACTGCCCTTGCCACATATTTTTAATCAAGCTTAATAATGCCAAAAAAGGAACAATATCATATTTAACGTTGAAATTAATAATAATGAGAAGGTTTGAGAGGGCTTTTCCCACTGTAACCATTGCATAAGCCTCACTATTACTCCTAATTCACGTAGGAATTGCCTCATGGTGAGCTGACCACCCTTCTACTTCCATTCTAAGATACCTTGAATTCCACAGGCATGCGAAAAATGTATTGAGCTCTTTTTTCCTCCTGTTGCCACAACTTCATTCTCTCTTTCCAATAAAACACCTCAATTTTGCCTTTTGGGTATTCATTCCAGTTAACCCATATGTTCAGAAGGGGTTGATCAGTCTGAGAAAGAGTGAGACGCTGTCTCAACTAAAAATAGAAAATCTAGCCAGGTTTTGTGGTGAGCACCTATAAACCTAGTAACTTGGGAGATTGAGGCAGGATTGCTTGAGCCCAGAAGTTTGAGGTTGCTGTGAGATAATGATGCCACGGCACTCTACCAAGGACTACAGAGTGAGACTCTGTCTCCAAAAAAAAAAAAAAGAAGAAGAAGAAAGGCCGGGTGTGGTGGTTCATGCCTGTAATCCTAGCACTCTGGGAGGCCGAGGCCAGTGGATTGCCTGGGCTTATAGGTTCAAGACTAGCTTGAGCAAGAGCAAGGCATCGTCTGTAAAAATAGCTCGGTGTTGTAGCAGGCACCTGTAGAGGCTGAGGCAAGAGAACCGTTTGAGCCCAAAGAGTTTGAGGTTGCTGTGAAGCCAGGGCACTCTATCGAGGGTTGACCTATGAAAACCCTGTCTCAAAAATGAAAAAATAAAGAAAAAAAGAATATAGCATTTTCTGGCCAAAGTGACTGATTCAGGAGCGGACACAAGGCCCCATGAGGCCTAATAGAGTAAGTACCAGCTTTAGGCCTGTGGCTAAATCTACAGAAAGGGGGGCTTTTTTCCTGCTTGGTTTGCTAAGCTGGTGACATACAAACCTAGAGTTGCCATTGCCGGCTCTATACCATTTCGAAAAGGCCTAGCATAAAACTAAGCCAACATATAGAAAAACAGACTGGAGAGGTTGAAAGAGGAAGTCCAGAGTTCTGGACTTTTCAGTTATAAAAGCCAATAAATTCCGCTAAATTGCGTAAGTCAAACAATTAAAAGAGTCCAGATTATTACAAAGGACTCATGTCACCCTGTAAGTAGAAAGGAAGTTGAAAGCCAGGAATATAGGACATATGACACAGAGAGGCTCTTAAGATTATCAAGAGAGACAAAGAGGATTTATTGCCATAAATAGCATTATTTTCTCCTTTCTCAATTTTGTATTATCACACTGTATAAAGAAGCTAGCTTCCTATAACATTTGTATTTTTATTAGGACTTTAAACTTTCTTTCTTTTTTTTTTTTTTGAGACAGAGCCTCAAGCTGTCACCCTGGGTAGAGAGCTGTAGCATCACAGCTCACAGCAACCTCCAACTCCTGGACTCAAACGATTCTCCTGCCTCCGCTCCCAAGTAGCTAGGACTACAGGCACCTGCCACAATGCCCGGATATTAAATGGTTGCAGCCGTCATTGTTGTTTGGCGGGCCCAGTCTGGATTCAAACCCACCAGCTCAGGTGTTATGTGGCTGGTGCCCTGCCACTTGAGCCACAGGCGCCTAGCCAGGAATTTAAACTTTCTACATTGTATTTCTAAACAGATCTTCTACTTTCCTAGACGGTATGCTTTTTAAAATTTTTTTTAAATTCAGTCTCTATAGAGATTGTCAAAAATTGCCCATGCTGACTATTATTTCAAGTCGTCATGACGTGATTATCGGGAAAAGTTTTCTATTAGTAATAACTTCACCTCAAATAAACCTCACTGGCTACAATACTGCCACTTTGCAAAGCTTGACTGTATGCCTTTTGAATATATGTTCATATCTGATTATTCTTTCTTCTAAGTCTAACATTATATATCATAATCACAAAATCCTAAGTATTTACTGAATGATTCAATCTTACATGTAGTTATTCCTAAACTACTTATAATCAACAACATCATCCATGATCCTACTTCAAGGTAAGGGCTTTACTACTTGTCTTGGGTTGCAGTGGAAGGTCAAGTACCAGGCCAGACACTGTGGGTCTTTGGTATCTCAGCATGTGTAGAAGGAAGAATGTAAATAAATCTCTGGGGTCATCTCTACTGCCTGTGAAAAAGAAAAGCATTTTCATCTGCATTTCACTAAGTTCATCTTTTCCACATATATTTCAAATCTGTGCACAAACTATTTCACAGAAAACAGGCTAAAAATGTGTAATCACTTGTAGAAAAAGATTTGCCAGAAAAAGGACTGATCACTTGATGAAAACATATGTGGAGATGCCAGGTTAGATCTGTTCAATGGACTTGCAAATGTAAATAAGAGTACCTAGCTATTACCCACTCTAAAAGAAAGATCTGATAGAATGGAGTTGGAGATAACTAGGGACTCTTAGCTTTAGTATTCAACAATGTCATTGGGGATTTACAATTTCCTATTTTTAACTGCCATACGAAGATGAAACATCCAAGGCTGTCGTGCTCCTTGAAAACAAGTTTCGCTCTGATATACCTGCTGCCAAGAGTATATAACAGCCATCCTACAAAATTCTCCCACTCTCCCTTGATTCAAGCTTTTGTTTCTAAGCAGTACTATTAATATCTTAAAGGCCACTGTCAGCTCTCCTGAGCACACAAATGTTTTAACATCAGACTTAGTACAGTTTTTAAATAGAATATTTAAACACTTCATAAAACTGGGATTGTTAAAATCAAGCCCTATTAAATCATATTCTATAAGGTCTGTGTTTTGGTGAGCAGTACATACACCAAACAAAAATATGTATTAGAGGCTTGGTGCCCGTAGCACCCAGGGTGACAGAGAGGGACTGTCTCAAAAAAAAAAAAAAAAAAAAAGCGCTTGCTTCGGCAGCACATATACTAAAATTGGAACGATACAGAGAAGATTAGCATGGCCCCTGCTCAAGGATGACAGGCAAATTCGTGAAGCGGTTCCATATATTTTTAACAAAGTATCTCAAGAATGGAAGAAAAAGTATCCAATGTACTCAGCCCTACTATGAAGCTAATTTAAAGGTTTCATATGAAGGCTATAATCCAACTATAGCACAAGAAAATGGGAAGGGAGGGGAGAGGGTGGTTGGGGTGGAGGGAGGGTAATTGATGGGGCCACACCTATGTTGCATCTTAGAAGGGTACAAGAGAACTTACTAAATGCAGAATACAAATGTCTTCATACAATAACTAAGAAAATGCCATGAGGGGTATGTTAAACAGTTTGATGAAAACGTTTCAGATTGTATATGAAGCCAGCACATTGTACCTGTTGATTGCACTAATGTACACAGCTATGATTTAATTTAAAAAAAATTTTTTAAAGTTAAAAAAAAAAAAATGAAATCAAACTTCTTGAGAAGAGATATGGAGAAATGTCAGTAGATTTGTGTCCCCTCATCTGAGAAAGACGTCTGGGATGCTGTTTCATGGTTTTCCAAGATTGGTTTATTTATGAATTGGCTAATTTATTTGGATTGTTGCTGGAGTTGATCTTTTAACTGTTGAATGGCCTGGGTTGACTGAACTGCCTGCTCATTCTTAGCTTCAAGACACTTTGAATTTTTATCCTTCAGAGCATCACAGGCAGATTGTAGTTCTTCTTCAGTCTTTTGAAGGCTCAAAATGTGAGAAGTATTCTGTTCCATTTCTGCTTTGTGCTTTTACTACAAAAAAATTCCAGTTCAGCCTTGGCTCTGCCTGCTTGCTCCAAATTTTCTAAAAGATAATGGAAGGTCAATTTTCTGTCTGCCACTTCCAGTTTCATCTTTTTCATCTGAATCTCAGACTGCTGTCTTTCTGTTTCCACAGTATTTCTTAAGATGTTACCCTCAGCTTCCACCTGCTGTAACAGCTGAGAGAAAATCTGGCTTCTTCATTCACCAGCAGTCACCTCTTTATGCAGCAGGTCAAAAATGTTAGCACAGGCAGCGCCCATAGCTCAGTGGGTAGGGCGCCAGCCACATACACCAAATCGAGGCTGGCGGGTTTGAATCCGGCCCGGGCCTACTGAACAACAAAGACAACTGCAAAAAAAAAAAAAATAGCGGGATGTTGTGGCAGGTGCCTGTCGTCCCAGCTACTTGGGAGGATGAGGCAAGAGAATCACTTATGCCCAAGAGTTTGAGGTTGTTAGGAGCTGTAATGCCATGGCACTCTACCCAGGACGACAGCTTGAGACTCTGTCTCAAAAAAATAAATACATAAATAAAGGTAGCACGGCCCACCAAAACTCCTTCATATTTTTCAAGTTTCCTCTTCATCAATTTCTGTGTAGTTTGTTCTGCCTGTGTGTGGGTGAGCTGGGCTTGCAAAGTGTTACTAAGTTCCTCTTTCTCCTGGAGCTGTTGCTTCATCATTATAAATTCTTTCATCTCTGCTTAAGTCTGCTTAAACTGGGAAGCTTGCCCTGCCAGCGCCTGGGAAAGCAGGGCTTCCAACATGTTAATTACTTTCTCCTTATCCTGGAATTTGGAACTCATTGTTTTTCTTTCCATGTGTACCTCTGTAGAACTCGGAGAGAGTTGCTCCCCTGACTGAGATTCTGTAGGAAGGACAGTCCTGGCTTGTGCCTTCAGGTCTTCTATGTATTTATTCAAAAGTTACTTCGGCCTTCACATGCACTCTTAGGGTTTTTATTTTTTTATCAGAATCTTTTCTTTCATTCTGGTAGGCTTGATCCTGCTGCAGCAGTTGAACATCCCTCAGTCTGATGACACCTTACAGCTCTACCACCAACTTCTCTGTGCAAGTCAGGTATCTCAGAACACTCTCTTGTGTTCTATTGGTAAATTAGATGCCAGGTTCCTGGGCAGATTCAGGGTCCAAGGGATCCCTCATATTTTCATAAGTAATCTTCTGAAAATTCAAGCTAAACAACATTTTCTAATCCTTGAGCATGGAGAGGCAGGGCAAGCTGTCAGCCCCTATCCTGTTGCCACTTACCTCCATGTGCTAAGTCACTGTGTACCTGGTGGCAGGACTCTGCCTTGTTGGCAGGTAGACCTGTTAACAGCAGGCCTTAGGGGAAGAGAATGGGACTTGGTGGGTGGGAAACAGGCTCCACCTCCAGCCAGCCTGTGTGTCTGGAATCTGGTCTCTCTAGTGCCTTCAGCTTTGTCTTCCCATCTTTCTCATATCCTGAGGATGGAGCACCTGCCACTCTCTGCGGGAGTCTCAGCTCCAGTCCAGGAAGTTCTGAGGTGGCCCCACCAATGATGATCTCAATAACACAGAGCTGAATCACAAAAGACTCTAAATATCCAAGGCAATCCTGAGAAATAGAAACACAGGTACAAGTATCACACTTGCCAATTTCAAATTCCTGTTCTGCACAAGGTGGCATCTGAAGGTGATGATACCCAACTTCTAGTTGGGCAGGAAGATGATCCCATCATTGTCCTTGTTGTCCTTCACCTGGAAGCCCAGTGAATGCTCCAGGCTGGCACTCCAAGAAGGAGGACTTTTTCCACTAAGGTGGGATGGGCCTCACACACCATGGTGGGGACTCTCCACAAGCCCCAAATACATGTCCCAGGGCCCTTGCTCCATATTTGGCCACAGACTTCCTGGGCACACAAGGGGCACCCACTCCTCAGGTGGACGCCATTTTCATGGTAGGGGTCAGGTGGGTGCAGCAAGGGGTGGGGCGGGCACTTGTCTCTAGGCCCTGTGCCAATGGCAGGTCAGGCACGGGGCACTGGTGGCGTGGCCTCTGCCATTGTGTTATATGGCCAAGCTCCAAGGAAAGGTTCTTAGCAGAAACAGCATGATGGGTAGAGGAAGAAGGATTACACACTAGGGGAGGAAGGACACCACCAAGAATTGCAGGCAGCATATAAACATGAGCGTAAGTGTGACTCCTTCTTGTGTCAGACCTAATTGTGGTAATAAATGAGATTTGCTTATCTAAGCAAAGTGGACCCAAATCCTCCGATATCACTTACGTGAGAGACCCCAAGTCTCATTTTCATATTCCCTAGCCTTTTCAGACAACTCTGAACTTTATACTATATTCTCCCATTACATGAGTCCAGAGATTTCTTGTCTAACTTGTTATCACCAGCACCTTGCATAATGCTTAGTATAGAGTAGGTGTTCAATTAGTTTGTTTATTTTTTTTTTTTGAGAAGAAAGAAAGGGAAATTTATTACTATGCCAGCAAAGAAGGAAAAATGGGAGACTATTCATCTCAAAATACCAGTTTACTGCCCCAAATTTTACAATGACATATACACATAAGTACAAACCTTCCATCTAAAGCATTGCCCCAATTCAGCATGAATTTATATTTCATCTATTTCTTCAAAGTGATACATTTCTGGTTAACTCTAGCCTTCCGGGGATAGACAAATATATTTTTCCTTCTTCTCTTAAGCCCATTCATTTCAGGCTCCAGCTGAGATGGACTACTTTCAAACATTTGTCTTTGTCTCCATTAAGTAAATTTACCACCATCACTTACATCATTACAGCTCCAGTAGGAAAAGCCTTTCTATATAAGAATCAGAGCTTAACAAAACTTCACCTAGTAAATAAAGTCCTCAAAAAGTTACCCTTTACACCCTAACAAATCAAATACAGTCCAGAGGCACAGCTATTAATAGCATACAAGTGATTGTATAAATATGGAGAAGCCATCTTTCTATACAAAAATGTTTCAATTCTAATGAGAGGCATTAAGGGGTGAAGAATTCCAGGATACCTGGTCCAGCTACCAGAAGCATTCCTACAATGAATTTATATAATAATACAATTTTGCCCCTGTAAAAGCACTCAAAAACCCTAAAAGTCTAGGCATGATGGCTCAAACTTCTAATCCCAGAACTTTGGGATACCAAGGCAGGAGAATCACTTGAGGCCAGGAGTTTGAGACCAGCACAGTCAATACAGTAAGACCCTGTTTGTACAAAAAAAAAAAAAAATCTGGAAAAATTATCCAAGCTTGATGACACACATCTATAGTCCCAGCTACTCAGGAGGCTGAGGCAGGAGGATCCCTTGAGCCCAGGAGCTTGAGGTTGCAATGATCTAGGCTGACATCATAACACTCTAGCTTAGGGCAATAGAGTGAGACTCTGTCTCAATTTAAAAAACATATTTTTTAAGAAAAGAACGTAAGATCAGCTATAGCAACTTTTACAAAGTAGATCAGGTTACCTGTCAACAAAAATATCTTGAGGAAAATCATATTTGTGCTTTAAAGCGTGTGAAATTAAAACTCCCATTTTTCAGGAGAAAGTCTTACTAGCCCACAAGAAACATAGTAGCCACCTTACTTGTCCAATGAACATAAATCATTATTACTAGAAGATCTCTTTTCTCCTGGCCACTGACTCAATTATTACTGGCAACTCTCAAAAGTTAGCCAGCTAGTTTCATATGCAAATTTTGTATCAAAATTGCAACCTGCAGTTTGTATAAAAATGACTTAACGGTCATCAAGTTACACCACATTTCAAAATCAAATGGACATGTACATTTCTTACCTTTCTTTTAATCTCTCTGTGACTTGTAATATTGCCATTCACTTTTCTTTATTAAACTCTCTGTTCTCATGGCCTGGGTTTTACTCTTGCTTGATTTGCATTCTACTTTTTGACACTCTGAGTTTCCTATACTTTTTCTCTGCCTAAATGTTAATGTTATTCAAGCCTCTGTCCTGGGTTCTCATTCTCATCCATGGCTTCCTTTCTATTGTGTTCTTGTTAAAAACCCAAATCTAAATTTGCAACCCTCTCTCCTAAGCTCCAGCATCAAATATCCAACAGCCTCTGGACATCTCCACTTGAACAGCCCACAGGCTACTCAGATGTAATGGTTCAAAACTGAACTCATTATCACTTAACCATTATCTGCTCCATTGTGTTTTCTAACAATGGTAGAAAAGGTGGCACCGGACAAGCTGTGTCCAAATCGGACACTTGGCAGTCATCTTAAACCTCTTCCCTTCCTGGCCTACACTCCAACAAATTAGCCATACATCTATACAACTCCTTAAGTATTTCTCATACTCACTCCTTTCTCTCATTTCCCATTGCTACCCCTTTTCGCAGGTTTCCCTGAGTCTGATTTCTAACCTCCTTGATTATTCCAGGTAGTACAATACCATTAATGTGTCTTTTATAAAACACAAATTCTTCATAATCATCTCACTCATAATTATTCCTCATTACTCTAAGATGAATTACAAAATGTTTTCCATTGTCCAAGAGGCCTCACATAAACTGTCCTCTGCCAAACTCTCTACCTTTGTCTCTTGTCAAACTTCTTACTCTTCTCAGAAAACACCTTGCTCTTTCAGACTTCAGGTCTTTTGAGAAAAGAACTGACCGTGGCTAGGATGTCTTTTCTCCCTTTTTCTGCATACTAAACTTCCGCCCATCCTTATAAAATTAAAATGGTCATGCTCTCTCCATACCACTCCTTTCTGTACCACTTTACCAAGTACTCCAATTATAGGTTATGTGCCTTTATGGTTACTGTTTATTTGCTTTTCTCCCCCTTTGGGTTATTTATTCTGTAAGGTCAAGGTCTGTGTCCTTAATTTCCTTGTGTTCATATTCTAACTAGTGCTTGGAAGGTGGTAGAGATCCAATAAATGTTTGTTGAATAAATGGCTGGGTAGGTGGATGGATGAATGGATGGATGGAGACTACTAAGTCAAAACAAAATAATTAGTCTTGGATGTGGGGGAGGGGTCAGTGGTAGGCCACTGGGTAGCAGAAAGGACTGGGGGGAATAATGAAACTTAAGGGTCACTCCTCATTCAAGTCATTATTGTGAATCCTGATAATGAATCACTACACAGCAACAAGTAAGTTTTTATCTTTGGATAAGGCTGAATAAACACCACTGAAGTTTTTCTCTTTAGATCTCATTTGTCTGCTTCCAACACCTTACTCTCAAAGGAATAATATAAGCAATTAAGTGTTTCCACTTTCTATGTAAAAATCACATTCTAGTTCTGTCTCACTGAGATTATGCCCAGATCTCATTGACTGGTATTTGGGGAATTTTGAAAATCATGACTCAGAAGTTTAAAGATTATTAATAATGTTTTGTCCTTAGTATAGAGATGGCCCATCTCATTCGTTAGACAGGGATTTAAACCTCTGAAGCAATAACCTAGTTCCTCGTTTAGTCAGCGTACTTCTGAGTCGCCACATTAAAGTGTTTGTGGTCCTTACGTATTCTTAAAGTTGAAAGACTAAGAAAGAGTTAAGAGATAAAATCAATGTTGATTCTTGGAAAATAAGAAAAGACATTTTGTGATTCTTTTGTGGTTCATAGCATAATGATTGGATTTTCACACTAATATGTGAGATGTGCCTTCCTCAAACATGTTAAAACTTTAGCACATTACCTATCTGATGTGCGGCAGAAAAAGAAACAAAAAAGAGGGGAAAAAGGAAATTTTTTGGCACAGTGTGTTTTCAATATGGGGAAGAATCAAGATATAGCGGGATGGATATATTATATGCACTCCAAATGGAAAGAGCTAGTGCTTAATAAACTGGATGCTTTCGTATAGAATCCTGGCTTTTTGTATCCTTAGCCAAACTGTTCCATGCATCTAAGCTTCAATATACTCATTTTCAAAATAAGAGTAAGAACATGGTAATCTGGCAAAATGGTATATGCACACCATAGTTCATTGGTACGTCATCATCAGAAATTGAATAAGTGCTAATGCATAACAGCATTTTATTAGGTAGCTATTACACATCCCCTTACTGAAAAAAAAATTACATAATCTTCTTACATAAAAAAGCTGCAATGGCTCTACTTAGATGTTCTTCTGATGGCTCACAATGATAAATGTGTACGACAATGGTTTTCTTCTATGTTAAGCTGGGGCTTCACCTAGGGGGTTGGAGTAATTATAATATATTCAGCTGACATTTATTGAATTATGCATGAGACACTTGCTAAATGCTTTACATACATTATCTCATTTAATATAACACAGTCAAGGAAATAATCAACAGAACAAATAGACAACCTACAGAAGGGCAGAAAATATTTACAAGCCATACATTTAATAAAAGACTAAAATCCAGAATTTACAAATAACTTCAAGAAATCAACAAGGAAAAAATAAAACACCCCCATTAAAAAGGGAGACAAAAGACATGAATAGAAGCTTTTCAAAAGAAGATAGAAAAATGGCCAATAAACATATAAAAAAATTGGTCAACGTTGTTAATTATCAGGGAAATACAAATTAAAACTACCATGAGATATCACCTTATCCCAGTTAGAATGGCTTTTATTAAAAAGTCCAAAAACAAGGCTTGGCGCCTGTGGCTCAACGGGCTAAGGCGTCAGCCACATACACCTGAGCTGGTGGGTTCGAATCCAGCCCGGGCCTGCCAAACAACAACGAGAGCTGCAACCAAAAAATGGCCAGGCATTGTGGCGGGCGCCTGTAGTCCCAGCTACTTGGGAGGCGGAGAAAGGAGACTCACTTGAGCCCAGGAATTGGAGGTTGCTGTGAGCTGTAATGCCACAGCACTCTATCCAGGGTGACAGCTTGAAGCTCTGTCTCAAAAAAAAAAAGTCCAAACACAATAGATACTGGCATGGATGTGGAGAGAAAGGAGCACTTATATGCTGTTGGTTGTACTGCAAGTTAGTACAACCTCTATAGAAAATAGTATGAATAATTCTCAAAGAATTAAAGGTAGACCTGCCATATTTGATCCTGCCATCTCACTACTAGGTGTTTACTCCTTTTATCAAGAGGACACATGCACACAAATGTTTATTGTAGCACAATTAACAATTGCAAAGATGTGGCATCAACCCAAATGCCCATCAATTCATGAGTGGATTAACAAAATGTGGTATATGTATACCAGGGAATATACTACTCAGCCATGAAGGAGGATGATTTGATGCCTTTTGCAACAATCTGGATGAACTGGAGACCATTAACCTAAGTGAAGTATCTAAAGAATGGAAAAACAAACACCACATATACTCACTGGAACAAAGGAATGAGCACACAAGTGCATAGAGGAAGTAAACCTCCATGGAAATAAAGAAGGGAGAAGGGGGAGAAGGGGTACAATGACACTGTCTGGGTGATAGGCACACTTATAATCCTGACTCAAGCATTGCAAAAGTGAGCCATGTAACCAAAAAACATTTGTACCCCCGCATACAAAATTGGCGTACCCTCGCCTTGAAAATTTTTTTAAATGGTCATTTTTATGTTACAGTATGCATATTTTAGCAAAATTTAAAAGATTTTTTTTTAAGTAAAGATACAAGAACCTATCAGAAGGTACTAAAATTATTTCTATTTCAGTGGAAAATAAGCTAAAGCACAGAAAGTAAAAGTTTGCCCAATCACATATCATTACGTGTCTGATTCACTCCTGATCTTCTCACACTCACCCTCCACCAAATCTTCTTACCAAAAATCTTTTTTTTTTCCCCCAAAAATGTACCTCATGAGTTTAGGGAGTAGAATGATGAATGCCAGAGGCTGGGAATGATGAAGGGTGGGAAATAAGGAGAAGTTGGATAATGAGTACAAAAATACAGTTAAATAGAAGAATTAAGTTCTAGTGTTCAATAGCACAGTAGCGTGACTATAGTCAACAAGAATTTATTGTGTATTTCACAATTGCCAGAAGCTTTAAAATGTTCCCAACACACAGAAATGATAAATGTTTGAGGTGATATGTATCCTAATTACCCTGATTTGATCATTACATATACCCCCAAAATATGTACATTTGCTAAATATTGATTTAAAAAACTTGTCTTCCATGACACCAGTCCCTGGTGCCCAAAAGATTGAAGACCACTGGGACAAGTTATAAGTGACTGATAACAATTTTGATATGTCACCTACGGAGACCAACCTAGCAGTGTGTTCATTTAACATAAAAGAAAAAAAAAGCTCATTTAGAAAGAGAGTCATAGGCATCAACTACAAACAAATGCAGAAACATTGTTCAACAGCAAATCTGTCCCACATCAACTAAGACATACTATACTGATGGCTACCTTCTTCAACTATGTCAAAAGTGAGTTATTCATTCAAAAGTAATAGTGGAAAATACAGGTTCAACTAAACATGGTTTCTGAACATCTTCATTTTTTCCTATGTGTCAGGCTACATACTCTGAAAGATGAGTATGAGAAATACTCATGAGTATGAGAATGAGTATGAGTATGAGAAATAACAAATCCTAGATAAAACTGACTATAAAATATATTTCTTGGCTATTTCTGAAGGCCCCAACCAACAACCCTTTCAACCTATCTTACCCGCCTCCCAAAAACATAAGTTTAAACCCAAGAAGGAATCAATGAGTAACAATCATAAGGAAAAGACAATATTTTCTTCATTTTGATCAATATTGTAATTATCTGAAATACTAAGCATCAAAAAGGGAATTGAAATTAGAGATTCCCACACTAATCCAGACACTTAGGAGAAGGTGACATGGTTTCTCCTGGAAACTATTGGAATCCTCTGTAGAAGAAACACTACCAATTTATGTCCAATTGAGAATTATATAGGAACAAAAACTATCTTTAAAATAAGAAAGCAAAATAAAGACATTTCCAGATAAATAAAAGCTAGTAATCACTGCCAACAAACTATCACTAAAGAGAATTCTAAGAGTGTATTGCAGGCAATAAGAAAATGGTTCCCTGAAAGAAGACTAAGAGGATGAAAAGATGATGACCCAGGAAAATGGAAAACATATACGTAAATGCAAGCAAACATTTTATTTATAGGAAAGCCATAATAATAAAGACAGTCTTTACAAAATAAAAACCAAAGTAAATGCATGACAATAGTAGTATACAAATCAATAGGCTGAAATCTAGGCCTCTTATACCAACCAGTCAGCCAACCCATGAAAAAGTTCTTGAAGGAAACTAAAAGTGCCACTCCAGTGAACACACAAATGATAAGAAAAGTGAAACAGCCTTATTGCTGGTGTGGAGAAAGTTTTAGTGGTCTGGATGGATGATCAAATCAGCCACAACATTTCCTTATGCCAAAACCTAATCTAGAGCAGAGTTTCTAACTCTCTTCAATTCCGTGAAGACTGAGAGAGGTCAGGAAGCTACAGAAGAAAAGTTGGAAGCTAACAGAAGTTGAGTCATAGAGTTTAAAGAAAAAAATCCATCTCCATAACATCAAAGTGCAAAGTGAAGCACCAAGTGCTGATAAAGAAGCAAGTTATCCAGAAGATCTAGCTAAATAATTGAAGAAGGCAACATATTTTCAATGTAGATGAACCAGCTTTCTATTAGAAGAAGAAAGTCCTCTAGCTAGTACTTTCATAGATAGAAATCTATAGCTGGCTTCAAAACTTCCAAGGTCAGGGTAACTCTCTAATTAGGGACTAATGCACCTGGTAACACTAAGTTGAAGCCAATGCTCATTGATGGTCAAAAAATCCTAGTCCAGTAATAATTATGCTAAATCTACTCTATCTGTGCCTTATAAGTGTAACAATAAAGCCTGGATGATAGCACATCTGTTTTCAGTATGGTTTACCAATTTTTTTTTTTTTTTTATGTTATGGATATTTTCTCTTTTTTTTTTTTTTATTGTTGGGGATTCATTGAGGGTACAAGAAACCATGTTACACTGGTTACATTTGTTGGGTAAAGTCCCTATTACAATCGTGTTTTGCCCCCAAAAGGTGTGGCACACACCAAGACCCCACCCCCCCTCGCTCCTTCCCTCTCTATGCTCTTCCTTCCCCCCCCCCATTCGGTTTACCAAATATTTTTAAGCCTATAGTTGAGACCTGCTGCTCAGAAATTAAGACTTCTGTCAAAATGTTACTACTCGTTGACATTTCACCTGAGAGCTCTGATAGAGATGTACAATGAGATCAATGTACATCTAGCAATACAACAGCCATTCTGATACCCATGGATCAAGGAGTAATTTCTACTTTCAAGTCCTATTACTTAAAAAATGTATTTCATAAAGCTAAAGCTGCCATAGACAATGATTCAACTGTTTGATCTGGGTAACGTCAATTGAAAACTTTCTAGACAGAATTTATTACTCTGAGTATCATTAGCAACATTCATAGGAATTTGGAATAAGTTGATACAACTCACAGATGACTTTGAAGAGTTCTCAACTTCAGTGTAGGGAGTAACTACAAATGCAATTCCCTTGTTCTGCAGAAATTTTTTAATTGAATTAAGCTGTTGGTATGGATGCAGTTAAAAAGGAATGCAGTGTTGATGGAACTATAAATCAGTACAACATCTATGGGAAACAGTGTAAAGATTCCTCAAAGTACTAAAAGTAGACCTACCATTTGATCCTGCAATCCCACTATTGGGTATTTATCCAAAGTTAAAGAAGTCATTATATCAAAAAGGCATCTATCCCTGAATTTTTATAGCTGCACAATTCACAATTGCAAAGATATGCAGGTGTCTATCAACTGATGAATGGATAAAGAAAATGTGTTACACATATATGTAGGTCACTATAAAAGTTTTGAGACAGACTATGTTATGGCTCATTATTTCACTTCTAAAACCATGGTTTGGTTACTGCACCGGCCGTATGCACCAAGGCTGAGGGGTTCAAACGTGGCCCAGGCCAAGTAAACAATAACAACTGCAGCAACAAAAAAAAACAATAGCCAGGCATTGTGGTGGATGCCTGTAGTCCCAGCTACTTGGGAGGCTGAGGCAAGAGAATCACTTAAGCCCAATAATTTGAGGTTGCTGTGAGATCTGATGCCATGGCACTCTACCAAGGGTGACATAGAGAGATTCTGTCTCAAGTAAATAAATAAATAAATAAGTACCATGGTCAAAAATGTCCTTTCTGTTTCACCCAGGCAAATTTCACCTTACTTGGCTTATCATTGTTGCTGGAAGGACTTTGTTTGTTTCTGTCCATACTGATTTTACATTTCTTAATTTTTGTGTATCTCAACAAATGTACATACCATAGAACACTGTACAGACATAAAAAGGAATGAAATAATGTCTTTTGAAGCAACTTGGATGGAACTGGAAACCATTATCCTAAATGAAGTATCTCAGAAGTGAAAAAACAAACACCACACGTTCTCACTAATAAGTGGGCACTAAATGATTGGTAAACATGGTCATAAACTAGTATAAAGTACATTGAAATCTAAGAGGTGGGGAGGTGAGAGGGCATAAGGGATAAAAACTTACCCAAGCTTCACCACAAATCTGATGTTTGTTCTTGCTTCAATTTTAGCAGAATTCATATTGCTCTGATTTTCAAACTGCAGTCTCATCCTTCTTTCTGCTTTAAACCATATCCTGTTCAGGCTTGGCACCTATAGCTCAGCAGCTAGGGTGCCAGCCACATACACCAGGGCTGGCAGATTCAAATCTGACCCAGGCCTGCCAATCAACAATGACAACTACAACAAAAAATTACCAGGCATTATGGCAGGTGCCTGGAGGCCCAGCTACTTAGGAGGCTGAAGCAAGAGAATCACTTAAGCCTAAGAGTTTGAGGTTGCTGTGAGCTGTGATGCCATGGTATTCTACCGAGGGCACAAATAAAATAAAATAATAATAAATCATAACTTGTTCAGGTATGTTACAACAAGTTAGTACAAATTTATTTTGGTTTAAAAAACTTCTGAAATCCATGCATAGTTTTTTCATAATATGCATTTTCCATGGGCTTTTTGAAGACCGCTCATACACTGGTATGATGTGGAGAAGTAAAAGACACCATAAAATCACACAGAAGAAAGACCTAGCCCAAATTTTCATCACCCTAGAGCAGGGGTCCTCAAACTTTTTAAACAGGGAGCCAGTTCACTCTCTCTCAGACCATTTGAGGGCCGTACTATAATTTTAAAAAAAACTATGAACAAATTCCTATGCACACTGCACATATCTTATTTTGAAGTAAAAAAACAAAACAGGAACAAATACTAATACAATATTTAAAATGAGAAAAGAAGGCACCCCCATCTGCAAAAAAAAAAAAAAAGATCTCCTAACTTCAGAAAAAAAGGACCCCCTTAACTGCAAAAAAAGACCCTACTAACTGCAAAATTAAAAAAAAAAAAATAGACCTCCTAACTTCAAAAAAAAATAAATCCTAACTTGTTCTTACCTCGGTCCTCAGGCAGCAGCAGGCTCTGCACAGGCAAGCTCATGACTTGTCCTATCAAGATCACCTGAGAATGAGAGGAGGAGTGGAGAGACAGAGAGAAGGAAGGGAGTTGTAGAGTGTGGTGCACATTCCACACATGCGCACTGCGGGCCGGGATGAGACCGCTGCTAAGCAGGACAGGCAGCCATGGCAAAACACCAGGCGGGCTGGATAAATGTCCTCAGCAAGCTGCATGTGGCCTGCAGGCTGTACTTGGAGAACCCCTGCCCTAGAGGGCTTTTCAAAGTAAGGGATTTTTGAGAAACGTATGAGTTAATATTTTTGTTGTTTGTTAATAAACAACAAGCTGGGAAGAGAATGGATTTAGCTAGAAATCCTGATCCCTTAGAGATAAAGAGTGATGGCACCAAGCACATCTACAGGTTGTAACCTGGATGTCTAACCATATGAATTTCAATTCTACCCAATAAATATTTATCAAAGTTCGACCATATAGAAGGCATTCTGTTCTGCATATTAGAGCCAGAGAGAAAGTGTAAGGATGAGCTACACTTTCAAAGTACTCAGAATATGTTAGATAGAGCTTCAACATAAAAAATGATACAGGGGTTTCCTTATAACTTAAACAAGTTTTAAAAACACCTCAGTTGGAGAATTTAGGGGCAAGATGGCCAACTGAAGCCAGACTCTGACAGAAGCTCCCAGAGGGAAGGACAACATCCAGAAAGTACCCAATTAAGCTGAAAACTGGGAGTCAAGCCAAGACAGAAGAGTGATAACTGCAGGTCACCTCTGCTGAGGCAAGCTACGAATCCAAGAAAGCAAACTTCAGGTACAAAATTCATCCCAAAGGAAAAATGTCTGTCCCCTCCCCCAATAAAGTTGTGGGGGGGTTTTTTATTCTTTTTCTCTTCATTTGCTCCTATAGGTTTTCTACAGGCGAACAGTGAACTGAGGGCCTCTTGTCTCACCCCATGGGTGAGAGCTGTAGGAAGTGGGGTCTACCTCCCCAGAAGGACCCCTTTGTGACCTTGAGCACTCTCTTGCCAGACAGAAAAATTGAATTAATGTTTTCTCTGCCATTCTGAACTTCCAGTCCACCCTTCCCCCCTTGCCTGACAAACCAGAAGCCTAACCCCTGCAGAGATTACAGGAGGATGCTCATGAGCAGCACACCCTGCACAGCCAGACCAAGTGCCCACCACACCCAGCCAGAGCCTCACGTCCTGCCCTGCTAGAGCCACGCGTCCCGTGGCCCACCTCCCATACTCCACCCTGCAGGGCCCTCCACCCAGTGCCCACCCAGCCAGAGTCGTGAGCCAAGCACTCTCCTTGCCAAAGTCACTGGGCACTGCCAGAACCATGTGCAGTGTCCCCCGCCCTGGTGCGGATCCATGTGCCCGTGCTCCCAGAGCTGCTCCTACAGCCAGGACTCCCTGGCTGTGGCAGTCACCTGGGAGTTGCACAGGGTCACTTCCCACAAAGATTCAGCAACAATAGAGTGATCCCACTGGGGTGTAATCTTGGAGAGATACCTTCCCAACTCTGAGGACTGCCAGAGGAAACAGGAACTCACTCTATAGGGATACCAGTGCTGCAGAGCAGCTGGGGAAAAGGCATGGTGGCTAAGAGAGAAAAGCATTTGCTGACTTGTTACCCTCAGGATTAGACTGAGTTCAATTGGAATACTCACCAGTGGCTCATGAGTACCCAAGGCAGGCAGGCCTCAGCTCCCCCAGTCAGCTGGTGGCAGATGGTAGTGGCCAGGCTGCAGGGGCATTGACCTTCCTTAGACTCTGAAAGGCACAAAGCCCTGGCACATCTTCTTATTGGAGGGAGCAGGACCTCAGCCCAGTGGGGTCACCAGTGACTGGGCATGAAAGAAGAGCAAAGTGAAGAAAGAGACGCAGCCCCCTGGTCCAACTCTGCTACTGGGAGGACCTTTCTGACTCCTCAGAGCACTGGAGTGAACCAAATTTGAACAGCCAGTAGACCTCCACCATCTAGCTGCTGAAGACCTCTGGAAGTCTCCCACTTGAGAGTTTGTACTGACTCGGTCAATTGGTTTGGAACTCCTAACCTGGGCCAATAACCCAAGGACCCACTCCAGTGGTCCCCCAGTTGTGTGGTAATAGGAAGGGTTGATTTTCCTCTTCTAGTTGTTGTCCATGGGGGATGGGGTATCTTAGTTGCTTGTATTTCTCCACAGCTAATACTTCACCAGATTCACTGATCCACTAGGATCAGACAAGAACCAGCTGAATACAAGACAGAGCCACCTAAGAAACACCAAGCAGGTTTCCTCAGCCTCACACTGTACTACTATATGGATCCTTTGCAAAGCTATAGGGGGGAAAGCTGCAGTAATCAGACCCAGATCCTTAAAAAAGGGCCAGTTAACCACAACTCCAGGAACTCCCAATCCAATTTCACCTTACCTGCCCATCTAGCCAAAGGTGAAAAACAATCATGAGGCAGAATCAGTAGAAAAACTCTGGCCACATAAATAATCAGAGTAGATCAACTTCCCCAAGGAAAAATATGGCAGACACAGCACAAGATCCCATTCATAAACAAATAGCTGAGATGTCAGAAATCGAGTTCAGAATTTGGATAGCAAATAAAATCAACAGAATGGAGGTAAAGATGGAATTAGAATTTCAAGGAGTAATTCAAAAGATGTCTCAAGAATTCAATGAATTCAAATACCAAATCACCAAAGATTTTGACACATTAAGGCAAGAACTTGCAGCCCTCAAAGATCTGAGAAATATGGTAGAATCCCTCAGTAACAAAATAATGGAGCAGGCAGTAGAAAGGATCTCTGATATTGAAGACAAAGCTTTTGAATGCTCCCAAATGCTCAAAGAGGGAAAAAAGTGGAGAAGAAACACGGATCATTCAGAGAGCTCTGGGATAATTCAAAGAGATCTAATATTCACCTTATAGGAATCCCTGAAGGTGATGAGGTTGCTGTGAAGGATACAGACGCTTTACTTAAGGAAATAATCAAAGAGAATTTTACAGACATGCCAAAAGATTCTGAAATTCAGATAGCAGACAGTTTCAAAACACCAGCATGACTCAACCCAAAGAAAAATTCTCATAGGCCATCATAATTAGCTTCACCAAAGTTAATATGAAGGAGAAAATTCTGCAAGCAGCAAGACGTAAGAAAACTATAACCTAAAAGGGGAAGAACATTATAATGACTGCAGATTTCTCTGCTGGAAACCTTTCAAGCTGGAAGAAGGTGATCATTGACTTTTAATCTCCTTAAACAAAATAACTTTCGATCCAGGATCCTGTATCCAGCTAAACTGAGTTTCATCTATGATGGAGAAATTAAACACTTTAATGACATTCCCATGTTGAGGAAATTTTCCATAACTAAACCAGCTCTCCAGGATATTCTCAGACCTATCCTCCATAATGAGCAGCACAATCCTCCACCATTAAAGTAAACTCACTCAGAAACTTTTCATCAAATTCCAACTTCCACAGTGGCAAAAGGACTGAAAATGCCCACTGGGCTTTTCAAAAACTTGATACCCAAAATATTACCTGGCTTATCAATACTCTCAATTGTGAGTGGCTTAAATTGCCCTCTAAAGAGGCGCAGGTTGGCTGACTGGATACAAAAACTCAGGTCAAACATCTGCTGCATTCAAGAATCTTACCTTACCTTAAAAGATAAACATAGACTCAGGGTGAAGAGATGGTAATCTATATTTCAGGCAAATGGAAATCAGAAAAAAACAGGTGTTGCAATTTTATTCACAGATACAATAGGCTTTAAACCAACAAAAGTAAGGAAAGATAAGGATGGTCACTTCATATTTGTTAAGGGCAACACTCAACATAATGAGGTTTCAATTATTAACATTTATGAACCCAACCAGAATGCTCCACAATTTATAAGAAAGACTCTAACATACATGAGCAATGTGATTTTCTCCAGCACCATAATAGTCAGAGATTTTAACACCCCTTTGGCAGTGTTGGATAGATCCTCCAATAAGAACCTAAGCAAAGAAATTTTAGACTTAAACTTAACCATTGAACATGTGCATTTAACAGACATCTGCAGAACTATTCATCCTAACAAAACTGAATACACGTTCTTCTCATCAGCCCATGGATTATTCTCCAAAATTGATCACATCTTAGGTCACAAGTCTAACTTCAGCAAATTTAAAAGAATAGAAACCTTTCCTTGTATTTACTCGGACCATCATGGAATAACAGTTAAACTCAGTAACAACAGGAATCTGCATACTCATACAAAAACATGGAAACTAAATAACCTCATGCTGAATGATAGCTGGGTCATAGATGAGATTAAGAAAGAAATTATCAAATTTTTGGAACAAAATGATAATGAAGACACAAACTATCAGAACCTCTGGGCTACCGCTAAAGCAGTCCTAAGAGGGAAATTTATAGCATTGCAAGCTTTCCTCAAAAGAATGGAAAGAGAAGAAGTCAACAATTTAATGGGACATCTCAAGCAACTGGAAAAGGAAGAACATTCCAACCCTAAACCCAGCAGAAGAAATAACTAAAATTAGAGCAGAACTAAATGAAATTGAAAGCAAAAGAATCAAACAACAGATCAATCAGTCAAAAATTTGGTTTTCTGAAAAGGTAAGTAAAACAGATAAGCCTTTGGCTAATCTAACCAGAAGTAGAAAAGTAAAATCCCTAATTTCATCAGTCAGAAATGATAAAGACCAAATAGCAACAGACTCCTCAGAAATTCGACAAATCCTTATTGAATATTACATAAAACTCTATTCTCAGAAGTATGAAAAACTGAAGGAAATTGATCAATACTTGGAAACATGTCACCCTCCTAGACTTAGCCAGAAAGAAGTGAAAATGTTGAACAAGCCTATAACAAGTTCTGAAATAGCATCAGCTATAAGAAATCTCCCCCAAAAGAAAAGCCCAGGACCAGATGGCTTCACATCAGAATTCTACCAAACCATTAAAGAGGAGCTAGTACCTATATTACTTAACCTTTTCCAAAACATAGAAAAAGAAGGAATACTTTCCAACACATTCTGTGAAGCAAATGTCACCCTGATACCCAAACCAGGAAAAGACCCAACAAGAAAAGAAAATTATAGACCAATATCTCTAATGAATATTAATGCAAAAATATTCATTAAGATCCTAGCAAACAGAATCCAACAACACATCAAACAAATTATACATCATGACCAGGTGGGTTTCATCCCAGGGTCCCAAGGATGGTTCAATATATGTAAATCCATAAATATAATACATCACATAAAAAAATTAAAAAACAAAGACCATATGATTCTCTCAATCAATACAGAAAAAGCTTTTGATAATATCCAGCATCCTTTCTTGATCAGAACACTTAAGAAAATAGGTATAGAAGGAACATTTCTTAAACTGATAGAGGCCATCTACAGTAAATCCACAGCCAATATCGTATTTAACGGAGTAAAATTGAAATCATCTCCACTCGGATCAGGAACCAGGCAAGGTTGCCCATTGTCTCCACTGCTTTTTAACATTGTAATGGAAGTCTTAGCCACCACAATCAGGCAAGAGAAGCCAATCAAGGGAATCCAAATAGGACAGAGGAGATCAAACTGTCACTCTTCACAGATGATATGATTATATATCTGGAGAACCCCAGGAAATCAACTACAAAATTCCTAGAAGTTATCAAGGAATACAGCAAAGTCTCAGGATACAAAATTAACACTCAAAAATCTGTAGCCTTTACATATACCAACAGTAGTCAAGGGGAAAAAACAATCAAGGACTCTATTCCCTTTATAACAGTGCCAAAGAAGATGAAATATTGGGAGTGTATCTAACTAAGGACATGAAAGATCTCTATAAAGAGAACTACGAAACTCTGAGAAAAGAAATGGATGAAGATGTTAACAGACGGAAAAATATACCATGCTCATGGCTGGGAATAATCAACATTGTTAAAATGTTTACACTACCTAAAGCAATCTACAGATTTAATGCAATCCCTATTAAAGTACCTCTGTCATACTTTAAAGACCTGGAAAAATTAGTACTTCATTTTACATGGAAACAGAAAAACCATTGAATAGCCAATACATTACTCAGAAATAAAAACAAATCAGGAGATTTGCTTCCAGACTTCAGACTATACTATAAATTGATAGTGATCAAAACAGCATGGTACTGGCACAAAAATAGAGAGGTAGATGTATGGAATAGAATTGAAGACCACAAGGTGAACCCAGACACTTATCATCATTTGATCTTTGTTAAGCCTATCAAAAATATAAATTGGGGGAAAGATTCCCAAAAAATGGTACTGGGTGAATTGGCTGGCGACCTGCAGAAGACTGAAACTGGACCCACACCTTTCTCCTCTAACAAAAATTACTGTCACTAGTTAAAGGACTTAAACTTAAGACATGAAACTATAAAAATTCTTAGAAAGAGTGCAGGGGAAACACTTGAAAAAATTGGCCTGGGAGAATACTTTATGAGGAGGACACCCCAGGCAATTGAAGCAACATCAAAAATACATTACTGGGATCTGATCAAATTAAAAATCTTCTGCACTGCCAAGAACACACTAAGTAAAGTAAGTAGACAGCCCTCAGAATGGGAGAGGATTTTTGCAAGTTATATTTCCAACAAAGGTCTGATAACCAGAATCCACAGAGAACTGAAACTTATTACTAAGAAAAAAACAAGTGATCCCGTTTCATTGTAGGCAAGAGACATGAACAGAAGCTTCTCTGAAGAAGACAGGTGCATGGTCTACAGACACATGAAAAAATGCTCATCATCTTTAATCACCAGAGAAATGCAAATCAAAACCACTGAGATACCATCTAACTCCAGTAAGAGTAGCCCACATCACAAAATCCCAAAACTACAGATGTTGTCATGGACGTGGAGAAAAGGGAACACTTCTGCACTGCTGGTGGGAATGCAAGCTAGTACGTTCCTTTTGGAAGGAAGTTTGGAGGACACTCAGGGATCTAAATGTAGACCTGATGTTTGATCCTGAAATTCCTCTTCTAGGTGTATGTCCAAAGGACCAAAACTCATTTGGCAATAAAGATATTTGCACCAGATTGTTCATTGCAGCTCAATTCATAATAGCCAAGTCATGGAAGAAGCCCAAGTGCCCATCAACCCATGAATGGATTAATAAATTGTGGTATTTGTATACCATGGAATACTATGCAGCATTTAAAAAAATGGAGACTTTACCTCTTTTGTGTTAACATGAATGGAGCTAGAAAATATTCTTCTTAGTAAAGTATCTCGGGAATGGAAAAAAAATACCCAGTGTACACAGTACTACTGTGAAACCAATTTATAATCACTCACACTTGCATATGAAAAATGAAACGCAACTATAGCCTAAGATAAAGGAGGGAAGGGGAGGGAAAGGGGAAAGGATAGGTGTGGGTTGATAGAGGGAGGGTTAGTAGGGGGACCACACCTATGGAGCATATTGCAAGTACGGGTTGGATCTATCAGGTGTAGAACACAAATGTCTTAATGCTGTAATTGGGTAAATGAGGTGAAGGCTATGTTGATTAGTAGGATGTAAGCACTCCAATTTATATAAATAATCAACACATTGAATCCCATAATGGCATAAATATATTCATGATCTATGTACAAATGACTTAATAAAAAAAAAAGTTATTTTAAATTAAAAAATAAATAAATAAATAATACTTAAAATAATAACCTAAGCCACAAGTAATAATTTAAGTTATACAAGGTTTTGTGGCTTTCTTCACTGTCAGGAAGGAAGGCTGAGAGGGGATACAGAGACAAAAGAAGAAAATAATATGGGCATGGAGAGGAGCTTGACAGCTGCATGTACACTGCTCAGCACACACTCCTTACTATGTTATCAGTCATGGGTAGGCAGGAAGAAGGGGGGCATGTTCTGCTTGCTATTTCCTCCTGATCACCTTTAGCCATTCCCAGTCATGGAAGAAGACTGTGCCTGACATCTTCTAGAAACAACAAGAAGGATGGTATGGACAGACAGAAGTAATGAAGAGGGAAGATCATATGTAAAAACCCAACATCCAACTCACCCTCAGCACAGCTTTTCAATGGACCATGGGACCCTGGGGAGTTGGTGCCCAGAAAAGCACATATGAATATTTCCCTTCCTTCTCAGGAAACTGAAAGAAAGCCCACATCTTCCAAAGTTTAGTTAAATAGTGAACAAATATACACTAACCTTTATGTGTCCTGGATTGGATATAGGAGGTTCAGACAATTAAGTTTATGAACTCATCCTAGAAAAAGAGCTACATACCTCATTGTTGAATATCACCATGGTCACCTTCAAAGTACTCCCCTTGGGAAGCTGTGCACCAATGCCAGTGCCTAGTTTGCCCTTCCAAACACTTTTTCTAGGATGAGTTCACGAATTTAACTTTCTGACTTCACATAATGATGGGCAAGAGAATTGTCCTCATGGTGTCTAGTAGGAGACAGAGATACAGGAAATGTGAAGGAGTGTATATGAGGCCACTGGAGTACATTGGGAGAGTCCCCAGCCTACCCTTGGGGAGTCAGGACAGACTTCCATGAGAAAAATGCTTCTATTATACTCGCATGTGTTCATACATCATCTAATGACATATACTACTTTATTTTTCTTTAAGAAACCTAGAGTTGCCTGGGTGGGGGTTATCTGACAACACAGAAGAAAGGATTTCATTTGAAGAACAAATTTGTGACAGTCCAAGTAGGGTCAGTTTTTGCAAGCATTGGTGTGTACCTCATTGGATAAAACCAATGTGTTATTGAGTGCTAGATTCACACAACACATAGATTTTGAAGTAACAGAACAAAGCAGGCCTGACCCAAATCTACCTTGTTTATTTACTGAAATTATCCTGCCCAGTCACCAGCCCCCAGAAATGGAGGCCAAACCAGAAAAATTGGATCCCAGAAACAAAGCACTGAAGTCAAGGGTAGAGTTCATCCAGATCTGGGCCATGCAAGGAGGCTGCAGAAGAGAAAATGAAATATGTGAAGCAGCCCAAGCCAGCTTCCTGACCAGAAAAGAGGGAAGTAGATGGAGGAATGGATTAACAACAGACTGGATAGGTGGTTGTTAGAAGGAAGAATAGAGGCTCAGTGCCTGTAGCTCAGCAGCTAGGGCACAGCCACATATCGGGAGCTGGCGGGTTCAAACCCAGCCCAGGCCTGCCAAACAATAATGACAATTACAGCAACAAAAAATTAGCCAGGCATTGTGGCAGGCACCTGTAGTCCCAGCTACTTGGGAGGCTGAGGCAAGACAATCACTTAAGCTCAAGAGTTTGAGGTTGCTGTGAGCTGTGACGCCATGGCACTCTACCCAGGGCAACATAGTGAGACTCTGTCTGAAAAAAGAAAAGAAAAAAGAAGGAAGAATAGAGGGACAAGAGCAGAACATGCTACAGAAAACCTCTAGGGTTGAGGGAAAACCAGTCTGTACATTGCCAACCAGCTGGGAAATGCCTCTGGTTAGAAATCATTCAATGACACCTCCCTGGAGTTGACCATATGACATTTTTCTCCAATTTTTAAACCAAAACCAAGGCTGTACCATCAGGGTTAAAAAGCTGAGAATTCAAAGGAAACATTTCCTATGTGTGGGTAGGGTCTGGGGAAGTCCATGCTAACTCTACCCTGACCTGAAGGATGATCACTTACTTTCAGGACAAGGACTGAGAGAGGGCTGTCATGGGGAAAGATTAAAAATGAGACCAAAGGAACCATGGCCACAACAAAAAGAGAGACAGAGAGCAGTAGGGAGAGACTTAGAAATTAACACCCACTTGCTTTCAGTTGAAAAAGTTGAGTCAAAGTGGTGTTTAAAAGGTGATAGATCCTATATTGTAGCCAAGAACCCCCAAAACTAAGCAAATACAGTGGTTTTTCTTTCCTCGCAATAATATGATTGCTGTGTACCTGGTGCAGGGGGGGTCACAGGGTGAGACACGCTCTAAGATTCATAATGATTTACTTAACATACACAATTCGGTTGACCGATTTGCCTGTCTCTTTTGTGTTTTGTTCTGTGTTGCTTTGAATTTTCTTCAATCCAGATGGCCTGAGTTGCAACAGTAAAGTAGAAAGAGATAGTCCTTAGCACCTCAGAAAAATTCTACCTTTCTTCATTGCCCCATCCCTTTGCAATCTCCTGCCCCAGCTCTCTCTGTACCCTCCACCCTTCACCCTGCACTACTCTCAAATTCTAGGGGCTGCTTGTGCTGACAGAGACTCTTTAGAGAGCCAAGGACTCCCACAGCTGCAGCTTCTCCACCAGTAGTTTACAAAGGCTTTTACAAGCTTCCTTTTTGTCATCGTGCGTAACAATGTTGTGCAACAGTCAGCCAAAATCTCATCACTGCTAACTTACAAACAAGAATACTGAAGACCAAGAAGTATAATGACTCACTCAATAGTAAGTGGAAAACTTCCAGTAAGGACCCAGGTCTTTTAACTCGAGTCCCAGAATTTCTTCCAGCAGATCATAAGAGATAAAAGAAAGAGAATGTGTAGAATACAATTCACATAGAACCCTAGTGCCTATATGCCAACCAGTACCTAAAAATGATGCTTCTACACTAACAACCGTGTGTGATATGCCCTCAGTTTGTCAAAATTTTCTACTTATATATGTGAAGTCAAAAATGCAAATCATTTGGAGAAATGGCTGAACTATGATGTCATTTACTGCTTAACATTTCTGGGGTATTGTGTTATATGCCATGCTATGCGGCCCAGATTCCTGTCTTCAGGATTGAATGAAGCATATTCATCCTCTCCCCACCCTCAACCCCACCCCCAGATTTTGGGAGTATAGGCAGCAGCTGACAGCTCTCAGCTGAGTCATTCTCTGGAAACTGCCTTCAGCCTATGAAAGCCACATCCATGCCTCAGTCCCAGGGCCAACCTGCTTGTAGTCACTAGTGGACGAGGAATAAAGGCCCCTGTGCCTCAAGGTAATTCTGAGGGGCTAGAGCTGCCCAGGGCATCTGTGGGATTATACGAGCACTTCGTTGCATCTGTTTCACATTTCAACTTTTCCCTCTGCCCAATCCCACTCCCATCTTTCTCCCAAAAGTGTTGTTTGTGAGAATGTCTGTCTCGTGTGGAATGTTTCCAGTGGAATCCTATCTAAGATAAGCATAACCAGCAAAACAGGCACTATGATCTTCATTTAAAGAACTTGCTTCAGTGAGGGACTCAGAAAAGCAAGGGAGTAATTACAGTATGAAGTGGTAAGTCTATAACACAAGAACAGATCCTGCGACAGTGCTGTGATAGGCAAGACACAGAAAAACAGCATATCCCCTGATAGTCTTTAGTTAAAAAACAGGTAACTTTGTTCTGTCTCATTACACTGATTTTGATGGCCAGGATGGCTATGGTAATTCATTTAAGAAAGTAACATCTGGGACATAGGAGGGGAAAATGACAAAGGACTAGCTCAATGATGTCAAGGCTTTATATTTACATGATTTCATGGAATTGAAATTTTTTCTGTATATCTCCTTGAAATATTTATTTTTATTTTTTTATTTTTACATGTGTTAATTAGGTTTCCTCTTTTTGCCTTCACAGAATTTAAAAGGCTTAAAATTTAATAACAATAACAATGTTTAAGATAAGGACTAGAAACAAAAACCACGTACAGAATGAACGAAGATAAATACATTCAGAAAAGAAAACAGACGATTACTGCATCA
>CAUYRH010044772.1:0-10156 GCA_963574655.1 Perodicticus potto
AATAAGTACATGAAGTGTACTTCATGTACAAGTGTACAAGTGCTCAACCTCATTTGTAATTAGGAATACACCAATTAAAACCATCTAATACTACTACATACTCCTGAGAATAGCTAAAACTAAAAAGATGGACAATGCCAAGTGTTGGTAAAGGATGAAGGGCAATAGGAAATCACAAACACTGCTAGTGAAATGGTATTTTGGTACAACCACTGTAGAAAACAGGTTGGCATTATCTAATGAAGTTGAGCATATATATATGCCCTGTGACCTACTTATTTTACCCTTAAGCATATATCAAACAGATATGTATGTATATGTGCACCAAGAATATTCAGTGCAGTATTATCTGTAATATTTCAAAATGAAAGCCATTCAAAGTTCCATGAACAGTAGAATGAAAAAATAAATGTGCAATCTTCAGAATAATAGCATAGTATGCATATGTATTATGCACATAACTATATGAATGAATCTCACCATTGCAAGATGAAAAAAAAAAAAACAGATAGAAAAAGAGCACATACTGTTTGATTCCATTCATATGAACTTCAAAAGCAGGTGAAACTAATATCTGAGTTTGAAGGAAAAGATGAACACAGTCTGGGTGGGGGGAAGCTTATACCCTTGATTCAATTGGTGCAAAAACAAAATATGTAAAGAAAACATGTACTCCTAATATTCTGAAATTTTAAAAAAGGATGATATTGGCCTTTTGTGAAGAAGAAAAATGTAATAATTGGGAGAAGGCATGGAAGAATATCTTGGGTGCTGATGAGGCCCTGGGTAGTGGTTATGAATTTGTTTGTAGTGACTTTGTGACAGTACATTAAACTGTACATTTAAATCCTATGCACTTTTCAATACATATTATAATTCATAATACAAAATCTCTATACACTATTTTCCATTTTCTAACCTACCTTAACTCACTAATGGGTAAATTGTGGAGTGTGTGAATTATATCTGAATAGAGGTGTTATTTTTAAATCTAAGGGCTGTTATCTATGGTGAAAATAGACAAAAGCCTTCACCCAGACATAAGCATGAGTGATCACCATAGCTCACACCTATAATCCTAGCCTAGCAGTTTCAGAGGCTGACACGAAAAGATCACTGGAAGCTAAGAGGTTTCAGACTAGACAGAGCAACATAGTGAGACCCCATTTGTCCAAGAAATAAGTGCAAAACTTTCCCAGCAGTGGTGACATCAGCCTGTACTCTCAGTTTCTGAACCGGATAAAGTCAAAAGGGTCACTTGAGGTCAACAGCTTGCATTGCCTTGAACTATGATGGAACCACTGTATTTTTCTCAGGCAAAGGGGGAAATGTAATCTCAAATTTATAAGAGATATATTGTATAGGTGCAAGAAAAGTCCGGTAGCATTCCAAAATATTTTATTCATATATCCTAAATGGGATCTATTGCCAAGATTGCCATTCTAGCTCAATGTGGGAAAATCAACTAATAGAATATACTATATTAATAGAATCAATAAGAAAAACCACATGGTCACCTCAACAGACACAGTAAAGTCTTTTGATGGAAGCAACATATCTTCTTGATAAAATCTTTTAGAATTCGTAGATGAGAAGGGAAATTCCTTAGTACTACTAATGGGATTTACAAATGACTGGATACATATAACATGCTATATTCATACGATGGAATATTTTTCAACAATTAAAAGGAATGAAGTTCACATTTATGTTACAATAGGAATGAACCTTAAAATCATTATGATAAGGGAACAAGGCCAGTTACAAAAGACCACACAGAGTATGACTGAATTTAGAGGAAAACATCAAGATGAGGCCAATTGTTTACTAGGATTAGGGGGCAGGTGGGGAAGGATAGTGAGGAAGATGAAAGTGAATACTAGTAGGTATTGAGGTTCTTTGTGTGGGGGTAGGACAAAAAGTTCTAAAATTAGATTGTGATTACAGTTGTACAATTCTGTGACTATACTAAGAAACACAGAATTGTACACTTTCAAAGTGTGAACTACTTATTTCAATGCAGCGACTTAACGATGTTTTCAAAAACTGGAGGTACTCAAAAGGCTCACCGCATAAGAAATACCCAGGTCATGAGAGTGCCTGAGACAAAGTCAAAACTATCTGCCTGCTCACACACAGGCTACCGTGAATTGACATGGAAGGCACATTGTCCCATTCTACCAAAGTTTTCATTTTCATTTTCCTTGAGACAGAGTCTGACTCCTTTACCCTGGGTGGAGTGCCCTGATGACATCATAGCTAAGCAAAATCTCAAACTCCTGGGCTCAACAGATCCTATTACCTCAGCCTCCTGACCATCTGGGAGTATAGGTGCCCTGCAACAGTGCCCAGTTACCTTTGACCACACAATTCTACATCCAAGAGTGTTAGGATTAAAGGTGTGATCCAACACTGCAGACCTTGATGTTGGGAAATTTTTAAACTATAGTTTGTGCCCAGTGGTGGTGGTTCATGCCTGTAAATTTGGCACTTTGGGAGGCCCAGTCAGTTGGATTGTGTGAGTCAAGACAAGGCCAAATGTTTGTTAGGAGTAGGAGGCAGGTGGGGGTGGATGGTGGGGAAGATGAAAGTGATTGCTAGTAGGTATTGATGTTCTTCATGTTAGGGTAGAAGTAAAAGTTCTAAAATTAGATTGTGATGATAGCTGTACAATTCTGTGACTATACTAAGAAACAGAATTGTACACTGTCAAAGGGTGAACTACTTATTTCAATGAAGCTGCTTAACTATGTTTTCCAAAGATTGAGGTGCTCAAATGGCTCACAGCACAAGAAGTATCCTGGTCAAGAGAGTGCCTTAGACACAGTCAACCCTGTATCCCTGCTCACACACAGGCTACCATGAATTGACATGGAGGGCACAATCTTTCATCCTACCGAAGTTGTTATTTTCATTTCCTTTGAGAGAGAGTCTGATTCCTTCCCTCTGCCTTGATGTCATCATAGATAACTATAATATCAAACCCCTGGGATCAACAGATCCTATTCTCTCAGCTTCCTGAGCATCTGGGAGTACAGGTGCCCCCCTGTGGTGCCCAGTTACATTTTACCACATTTTACCATTTTACCTGTTTCTGCCTCCCAGAGTGTTAGGATTACACTAAGGTGTGAGCCACCACTCCAGACCTTGAAGTCGGGATATTATTCAAACTATGGTTTGTGGCCAGTGGTGGTGCTTCATGCCTGTCATCTTGACAGTTTGAAAGGCCCAGTCAGTTGAATTGTGTGAGCTTCTAAATTGGAGACCAGACTGAGCAAGAGTAACAACCCCATCTGTGAAATATAAGACATGGCCATATGTTATACAGGTGCCTGGAGTCCCAGCTGAGGGAATAGGTTCACTTGTTGAAAACTCTTGAAGATTTCTGTGAGCTATGATCCCAGGGCACTCTACCCAGAGCAACAAAATGAGACTCTGTCTCAATATACAAATAGAGAAAGCCATTGTTAGGGGACTTACCCCTCATTTTCTCTTTTCACCACAGATATAGTTTTGAGATTTTACCCCTAAATTGAATATCACCTAGAGGAATTATTCTCTCATAGGGAAATTGTTTTCCTAAAGCCTGTATTAGTCAAGCCTTTGGATTTGACATGACTCTGACCCTTTAGTACCCTAGATTCCTGTAGTCCCCTGGAAACTTCCCCCACAATGAAATCTTGACTCAAATTAGGCTTTTCACATACACACTAAAAAGTCCTAAGTATATCCTCCAACTCCTCTGTTGGTCTGTTTCAGTCTGGGCCAATATTCCCTTGCTCCAATCACTATGGGGCCAGGGACCAGAACCCTCAGGACAACTCCTACCCATCAGATGAACTGGCAATATCTCAACAAACAAATCCCAAACCCACTTGTCCTGACTTACTTGTTTCCCTTCACAGAGGCCACAATAATTCTCTTCCCATTTATAGTCCCCTATTATGTTTGCCTACTGACTTGTCCTTGTAATTTTACTTATAGAAACTGTGCCTAGCAAATTTTATTTCTTTCTTTCTTCTATTTATTTTCATGAGACAGACTCTCACTCTGTTTCCTCAGATAGAGTGGCATGACCTCAGCCTACCACATGGCAACATCCAACATTTGGGTTGAAGGATCATCCCGCCTTAGCCTCTGAAGTATCTGGAAGCACAGGCAAGTGCCACAATGTTTGGCTACCTTTTCATTTTAGTAGAAAATGGGCGGTAAATTGGGGCAGAAGGTGTCTTGCTGTTGCTCAGCCTTGTCTCCAACACCTGAGCTCAGGGGATAAGCCCACCTTGGCCTCCCATTGCATCCAAATATTCTAGTCATGCATGGCAAGTCATTGAGCGCTACTTAAGAAATGACCTTACCTGGGGCTTTGAGGAGTGTCCGGTTCTAAGGCCCCTTTGAAACACAGGGAATATGTTAAGATATTTTGGCATATCCGTGGTGGCAGATATCACAATTGTGGATGGATCTCTTTTTTCCTTATGAGATTTCATTAGTGTTTGTGTATTGAACGTGTGGCCCAACATATCTCTTCTACTTCCTATGTGGCCAAGAAGCCAAAAGTTTGGACACCCCCCGAATGGAGGTCAGGAATATTGGAATTTTCCAGATAGGCTGATATCTCCCATGAGCATCATAAATAACTGCAGCTATGGATTACACTACTGGGGACACATTGCCTAACCAGATGTTGAGAGAGGACATTTAGCGAGACACCTAAATTCCTAAACAAGCCTATTTTAGAGAAGGAAGTAAAGCATCACAAAAGTAGAACTTGGAATTATGTGATGTATCTGTCAGGTCTGTGAAATCACTGTCTGATCTTTGGGCTCAGGTTCTTGGTAGACAATATCCCAGGGCAGCAGGTGGAAAGCACACTCTTCCATTTGCTTACAAATCCAAGACTTGAAAATTAAAGGAAGAGTTGTTGAATCCCTTGGGAAGATAAAAAGATACAAAGAAACTTTAGGATGCAGAAATTGATGGTGGATAAAATAACACCACTCTTTTGTAACAATTTGAACCCAAGGACAAACCCAAACATCCACTACACATGCTTAGCAGGAATAAGGCTAAGCTTGAAGATAGTAACCCTGGGTAACACCCATTATGATGTCATCCATGTAGACCATATAGTGACTTCATCCTGTAATGTCCTGGGATCCAGGCTTCTGAAGATACTAAGTGGTCTTTTCTTCTCACTTCAAATGGTGTTCCTCAATTGTTTGGACCAGGACTTGTCTTAGCCCTCCATCCACAGAGAGACAAATGTTCTCCCATTTGTACCTTATTGATTCTATTGATGGTTGAGTTTCCAAGCACTAGGATGACACAACAGTTGAGATTTTGTAAAGCAGTGTGAATTAAGCTGCATCACAGCTGACAAAACTGGATGGAGTCACATATGTGGGATGCTATTTCTTTTTTTTCCCTTTTTTTTTTAAAGACACACTTCCACTTTTTCGCCCTCAGTGGAGTGCAATGGTGTCACAACTCACAGTCACCCCCAAGTCCTGGGTTTAGGCACTTCTTTTGATTCAGCCTCCCAAGTAGGTGGGACTACAGGCATCCACCACAACCTTCAGCCATTTTGGCTGGTGCTGGGTTTGAACCCACGACCCTTGTTATATGAAGCTGGCACCCTACCCACTCAGCCACAGGCACCACCCATGGGATGCTATTTCAAGGACCTGTTTGACACCTACCCCAAAACATCCATTTTAAAGAAGCTTACAAATTTACTATACCTGGCTACAAACTCAATTTGGTCAAATCTTCACAGGTCTTTACATGTCTATTTTGTAAAACCATGAAGGTAATTCTGGTCTTTGTAGAGATGATGTTTGTTGGTTGGTTTGTTGTTCTTTTCTGTGTATGTGTGTGTGTGCAGGTATTTTTGAGATATGGTTTCAGTATGTGGCCCAGGCTAGTCTTTCGTGGCCTCAGCCTAGATCATAGCAACATCAAACTCCAGGATTCAGACACTCCTCCTGCCTGAGACTCCCATGTGGCTAAGAATACAGGTGCCTGTTCCAATGTCTAGATAATTTTTCACATTTTAGTAGAGACATGTTCTGACACTTACTCAATCCATTCTCAACACTCCCTTATTCAAGAACTCCACTCATCTTAGCCTGCAAGAGGACTAGGATTATAGGTTTCAGCCACCAAGTTTGGTCATTTTCTCTTTGTTTCCCTTCCTCCCTCCCTCCCTTTGACCCTCCCTCCTTTTATCGTCCCTTTGTCCAATTCTCTCTCTCTCTCTCATTTGCTTGCTCTCTTCAATCTTTTCTTTTCTTCATCTCTTTCTTTCCTCTATCTCTCTCTTCTATAACTTCATAAGCCAAGACAGAAATATCACTGGAAGCTAGGTGTTCCAGACCAGACTGAGCAACATAATGAGACCCCACTTGTCCAAAAAAATAAGTGAAAAATGTCCTAAGCAGTGGTGGCATGGGCCTGTAGTCTCAGCTGCTGAGAAGGATTAAAGACAGGAGGATCACTTGAGGTCAGCACTTGCTTTGCCTTGAGCTATGATGATATCACTGTATTTTTCTGGGGCAAAATGGGAAACACAGTCTCAAATCTTTAAGACATATACTGTATAGGTCCAGGAAATGTCTGGTAGCCTACAAAATATTTTATACATGTATCCCAAATGGGATTTATTACCAGGATTGCCAATCTAGCTCAATATGGGAAAAATTAACTTATAGAATACAGTACATTAATAGAATTAATAAGAAAAACCACCATGGTCACCTCAGTAGACACAGAAAAGGGTTTTGACAGACACAACATATCTTCTTGATAAAATGTTTTAAAATTCTTACATGAGAAAGGAACTTCTTCAATACTATTAATGGGATTTACAGGTGATGGGATGCACATAACATGGTATATTCACAAAATGGAATATTTTTAAACAATCAAAAGGAATGAAGTGCACATTTATGTTACAATAAGAATGAACCTTAATATTATGATAAGGGAACAAGGCTAGTTACAAAAGACCACACAGAGTATGACTGAAGTTAGAAGAAAACATCAAGACAAGGCCAATTGTTTGCTAGGAGTAGGGGGCAGGTGGGGGAGGACGGTGGGGAAGATGAAAGAGACTGCTAGTAGCAGGTATTGACATTCTTTGTGTGTGAGGAAAAGAAAAAGTTCTAAAATTAGATGTAATGATAGATGTACAATTCTGTGACTATACTAAGAAACATAGAATTGTACACTTTTGAAAGGTGAACTACTTATTTCAATGAAGCTACTTAAAGATGTTTTCCAAAACTTGAGGTGCTTAAATGCCTCATGGCATAAGAAATATCCAGGTCGTGAGAGTGCCTGAGATACAGTCAACCCTATCTCCCTGCTCACACACAGACTACGATGAATTGACCTGGAAGGTACATTGTTGGTACATCCTACTGATGTTGTCATTTTCTTTTTCTTTGAGAGAGAGTCTGACTCCTCCCTGGATAGAGTACCCTGATGTCATCATAGCTAACTGCAATCTCAAACTCCTAGGCTCAACAGATCCTACTTCCTCAGCCTCCAGAGCATCTGGCAGTTCAGGTGAACCCCCACAGTGCCAAGTCACTTTGGACCACCTGCTTCTGCCTATAGAGTGTTAGGATTACAGGTTGAGCCACCACTCCAGACCTTGAAGTTGGGATATTTTTCAAACTATGCTTTGGGGCCAGTGGTTGTGCTTCATTTTGAGTCATGTATATATTGACTCATTTTTTGCTCCAAATTTCTAAAGTAAGGGTTAATGCTATTAGCTCAGCTAATTGTGAACTGGTTCCTGAAGGGAAAGACCCATTTTCAATTACAACGTACTGAGTAACTACAACATACTCTGCTTTGAGAGTTCCTTGTTCTATGAAAGAACTTCCATCTGTATACAAAATCATGTTTGGATTGGGTCTTGCTCTTTCCACCTGTTCCTTAGTAGCCCACACTTCTGGGTTAATTTTTGTCTTTAATAAGGGAAGGCATAATATAGGTTTCTGTCCCATATTCATATAAACAGTTGTTCCTGCTTTAGTTAGTATGTCCCTCCCTAAAAGGGGAGCAGGACTTTCAGGCATGATTAGGAAGGCATGAGAGAACAACCAGTCACCCTAATTGCAGCTTTAAGGCTGAGAGAAAAATTCGGTAACTCGATTTCCAGACACTCCCTGTATAGTTACAGATTTGGGAGATAAAATATCATGGTTAGAGAGGAATATAGAAAAGGTTGCTTCAGTGTCTAGAAGAAATTACGTCTCTTGGCCCTCCGCCATGAGGCAAACCCAGGGCTATTGAGGGGTGATGACATAAGCTGGAACCATGAGAATCTGCCCTGGGCACCCTCAGTCCAGTTTGGGTGTTGATGGGATCACTGTCCTAGGACACCTTTGCCTCTGAGGACAGGCATCCAAGTGATCACTCTTGTCTTCTGGACAGGGGCCAGGTTGCTTGTCCAGCCAGTGGTGCTTCTGGGGAAGTCCTTCATAAAGTGGCCAGTCTGACCACATTGGAAGCCATTGTTCTTAGTTCCTGTGGCTTCCCTCCACCCCTGAATGGTTCTTGTTTGCTGGAGTGCAATTACTAGAGCTGTTATTCTACTTTTTTTTTTTTTTTTAATCCTGTCTCTCCTTTTCCTCCTCTTACTCCTGATCTTGGTTATAAAAGACCACAGTGGCCATTTTAAGAAGATTCTCTGGGTTATGATCTGGGCCTAGAGCCAATTTCTGGAGTTTTGTTTGAATGTCTGGGGCCACCTGAGTGATAATTTTATCTTTTAAAATAATTTGGCCCTCTTAAGGAGTTGGGTGTCATTAACTGGGTTTGGTTTCTCATCTCCTCCCTAAGCCACTCAAGAAAGGCTGAAGGACTCATTTTGCTACTGGCAAATACTTGATGACTTGGAATAATTCATAGGCTTTTTCTGAGACAGACGTAAACCTTCTAGGATATATGTTAGAAAATGTTTACACTACCAGTTGCCTTCTTTCTCAGGGTCCCATTAGGGATCCTCAAAGGGAACTGCCTGTCTTCCTATGGGGTATCTGTCTCTTTCCCCAGTAGACATACTGCCATCAGTATTGGACATGAACCACAAATCACCGCACTTTCTACCTTCATCTAAGATTTCATTTTTCTCATTACAAGTTAAAGTTTGATCTAGTAGTAACATTGCATCTCTCCATGAGAGGTCAAAGCTTTGTCCTACCCCTTAGAGAACATCTGTGTATCTATTGGGGTCATCAGAAAATTTTCCTTAATCAACCTTAATTAGTTTTAAATCTTCCAGAGAGAACACAGTGTATACTTGTACACTTCCCCTTTCACCACCGCAGTTTCAAATAAGGGACATAAAGAAGGATATTGTTGCCTTCTGGGGGTCCAAGTAGGACCAAAAAAACTCTTGGGACAGCCTTCCTCCTAGGGTTTTCTGAATGCACGGAGGAAGGGCAGGAGAAGTACATGTTGGGTTTGAACTAGGTGGTGACATTGTCTCTCTTGGGAATCCCTGAACATTTGAGGAATTGACTACAGCCAGGAGAGCTGAATCTTTTTTTTTTTTTTAATAATAAAAGTATTGTTTTATTTAAGCATTTAAATCTGCCTTATCAAAAGGATACATGATCTAATACAAATAGGTTAAAATCAAAATGACAGCATTCTGACTTGGCCTCCTGCATGGATTATACAGAATACAATCTTGAAGAGGTTATTTTTCCTCGACCTCAAGTTTTTCATATGTAATGAGAGAGTTAAAGTTTATTATCTCATCAAAATTCTATGACTATATATATGTATGCATATAGAAGACATAAAACGGGGTGTGTATGTATGCTGACATGGAATTTGCATACCCACAAACACACTGATATACGAATCTTAGTTTCTATAAGAGAAAGATTGTAAATAAGGTAGCTGAAACAGACTGTAGGTAAGGTCTGGTTCTATTCTTACGCCATCTGTTTATAGCATTAACATGCCTGTATCTTCATCCAGCCAACGCAACTGAGCAGTAGAAACCTGTTAGAAATGCAAATTCTCAGGCCCTACCATATACTTACTGAATCAGGAACTATGGAGGAGGGACCTGGTGTCTTATGTTGCAACCTGCCCTCCAAATGTTTCTGATCAATACTAAAATGTGAGG